>WNWK01029690.1:0-24167 GCA_009830355.1 Cherax destructor
GTGGGTGGGTGATGCACCGGCGTCCTGCTGGGTAGTCAAATGAAATAGTCGAGTTCTTGGTGATTTCTTGCTGTTCTTTTTGTTGCTTCTTCTGTTATTAGGTCTCATAGTAGTACAGGGGATGTTGTAGATGGACGTAGAAGCTATAGTTGCTCAGAGCTTGTTGTGGGTGCTCGTCTGGCAGCGGGCTGTGTTTTGGGTTTGCTGGCACTCTCAACTTGGATCGATAATTTTTCGAGTAGGTGGTCTTACTGTTGATATTCTTGAGTCATTCTGGGGTCTAGGTGCGTTAGTGCAGCAGTTCTGTAATTAGTCCATCATAGAAGCGTTGGTGGGTTCTGGCTGGAGAAGAAAATAACAGAGCTTGGGTGCCACTGCCGCTGCCGCTGCCGCTGTCCTGTTGTGAATGTTGAAATGTGCAGCAGTTGGGTATCTTTATTGTTGAAAAGTTTCACCTACATAGTAGACTTCTTCAGTCACATACAGAGGCAGTAGGTGTAGTAGTGAAATGAAGATGATGTAATCAGTCCATCACTCTTGGAGAAATAGTATTTGAGGTGATCCCTGACTTATGTGGGCTCTTTAACCACCTCTGCTACAGTGTTTACACTCGCTCTGTTTTTATCATCTTTTTTAGTCTTCTGCTGTTTAGTGAAGAGTTGTACATGGTGCTGTTACCACCATGGATCTTACCAATGTCGAGCGTGCCATTATGTAGTCATCTGCTCTCCTCTCTGCCTATTCCTCATATCTCAAAACTCCACAAGATTCTGATTAGCATCACTACTCCACCTCTGTTTCCTCTGTCCTTCCTCATTATCTGATATCCAGCTGGGAAGAAGGCATTTTTTTCTTCTCTATTAGCATATATTCTCCGTGAGTGCTTTGATTGTGTGTGTGTGTGTGTGTGTGTGTGTGTGTACTCACCTAATTGTGGTTACAGGGGTCAAGACTTAGCTCCTGTGTGCGTGTACTCTCCAAGTTGTGGTTGCAGGGGTCGAATCACAGCTCCTGGCCCGCCTCTTCACTGGCGGCTACTGGGTCACTCTCCCTGCGCCATGAGCTTTATCATACCTCTGCTTAAAGCTATGTATGGAGCCTGTCTCTACTACATCGCTTCCTAAACTATTCCACTTCCCGACCACTCTGTGACTGAAGAAATACTTCCTAACATCTCTGTGATTCATCTGAGTCTTCAACTTCCAACTGTGTCCCCTTGTTGCTGTGTCCCATTTCTGGAACATTCTGTCTCTGTCCACTTTGTCAATTCCTCTCAGTATCTTATATGTTGTTATCATGTCCCCCTTATCTCTCCTGTCCTCCAGTGTCGTCAGGTCGATTTACCTTAACCTCTCCTCGTAGGACATACCCTTTAGCTCCGAGACTAGTCTTGTTGCAAACCTTTGCACTTTCTCGAGCTTCTTCACGTGCTTGGCTAGGTGTGGGTTCCAAACTGGTGCTGCATACTCCAGTATGGGCCTAACGTACACAGTATACAGGGTCCTGAACGATTCTTTATTAAGATGTCGGAATGCTGTTCTTAGGTTTGCTAGGCGCCCATATGCTGCAGCAGTTATTTGGTTGATGTGCGCCTCAGGAGATGTTCCTGGTTTTATACTCACCCCAAGATCTTTTTCCTTGATTGAGGTTTGCAGTCTCTGGCCCCCTAGACTGTACTCCGTCTGCGGTCTTCTTTGCCCTTCCCTAATCTTCATGACTTTGCACTTGGTGGGGTTGAACTCCAGGAGCCAATTGCTGGACCAGGCTTGCAGCCTGTCCAGATCCCTTTGTAGTTCTGCCTGGTCCTCGTCCGATTGAATTCTTCTCATCAACTTCACATCATCTGCAAACAGGGACACTTCGGAGTCTATTCCTTCCGTCATGTCGTTCACAAATACCAGAAACAGCACTGGTCCCAGGACTGACCCCTGTGGAACCCCGCTCGTCACCGGCGCCCACTCTGACACCTCGCCACGTACCATGACTCGCTGCTGTCTTCTTGACAGGTATTCCCTGATCCATTGTAGTGCCTTCCCTGTTACCCCTGCCTGGTCCTCCAGCTTCTGCACTAATCTCTTGTGTGGAACTGTGTCAAACGCCTTCTTACATTCCAAGAATATGCAATCTACCCACCCCTCTCTCTCTTGTCTTATTGCTGTCACCCTGTCGTAGAACTCCAGTAGGTTTGTGACACAGGATTTCCCGTCCATGAAACCGTGTTGGCCGTCGTTGATAAGCTCATTCCTTTCTAGGTGCTCAACCACTCTTCTCCTGACTATCTTCTCCATGACCTTGCATACTATACATGTCAGTGACACTGGTCTGTAGTTTAGTGCTACGTTCCTGTCTCTTTTTTTAAAAATTGGAACTACATTTGCTGTCTTCCATACTTCAGGTAGTTGCCCTGTTTCGATAGATCTGTTGAAGGTCGTTGTTAGGGGTACACATAGCTCCTCTCCTCCCTCTCTCAGGACCCATGGACAGATGTTATCCGGCCCCATCGCCTTTGAGGTATCTAGCTCGCTTAGTAGCCTCTTCACTTCCTCCTCAGTTGTGTGTATTGTGTCCAGCACTTGATGGTATACCCTACCTCTCCTCCTTTCTGGAGTCCCTTCTATCTCCTCTGTGAACACCTCTTTTAATCTCATGTTGAGCTCCTCACACACATCACGGTCATTTCTTGTGACCTCCCCTCCTACCTTCCTCAGCCTGATCACCTGGTCCTTGACTGTTGTTCTCCTCCTGATGTGGCTGTACAGTAGCTTTGGGTCAGATTTGGCTTTCGCTGCTATGTCATTCTCGTACTGTCTTTGGGCCTCCCTTCTGATCCGTGCATATTCATTTCTGGCTCTACGACTGCTCTCCTATTCTCTGGGGTTCTTTGAATTCTGTACCTCTTCCATTCCCTTGCACACTTGATTTTGGCTTCCCTGCACCTTTGGGTGAACTATGGGCTCATCCTGTCTTTTTCGCTTCTCCTGTTACCCTTGGGTATAAACCTCTCCTCAGCTTCCTTGCAAATTGTTGTCATATATTCCATCATCTCGTCTACTGACTTCCCTGCCATCTCTCTGTCCCACTGAACTCCATGCAGGAAGTTCCTCATGCCCACATAGTCACCTTTCTTGTAGTTTGGCATCATTCGTGCAGCCCTTCCTGCTTCCCCCTCCACTTGTAACTCTACTATGTATTCGAAACTTAGAACCATATGATCACTAGCCCCAAGGGGGCTTTCATGTGTGATGTCCTCAATATCTGCACTACTCAGGGTGAATACTAGGTCCAGTCTCGCTGGTTCGTCCTCTCCTCTCTCTCTGGTAGTGTCCTTTACGTGTTGGTACATGATATTTTCCAGTACCACCTCCAGCATCTTAGCCCTCCACGTTTCTTGGCCCCCATGTGGCTCTAAGTTCTCCCAATCAATTTCCTTATGGTTGAAGTCACCCATGATCAGTAGCTTCGCCCTGCTCGCACGAGCCCTTCTGGCCACTTCTGCCAGTGTGTCAATCATCGCTCTGTTACTCTCATCATACTCTTGCCTTGGCCTCCTGCTGTTCTGTGGTGGGTTATACATCACTGCAATTACCACCTTGGGACCTCCAGACTGTAGCATCCCTACTATGTAATCCCCAGGTTCTCCTCTGTCTCCTCTCTCCAGCTCGTCAAAATCCCATCGGTTTTTGATCAGCAGTGCCGCTCCTCCACCCCCTCTGTTCCCTCTGTCTTTCCTCAGGATCTGGTATCCCATTGGAAAGATGGCATCTGTTATCATATCTGTGAGCTTGGTTTCTGTGAGAGCTATTATGTCCGGTGATGCCTCTTTGACTCTTTCGTGCCACTCCTCCCACTTATTTGTTATTCCATCAGCATTGGTGTACCATACCTTCAGTTTCCTCTCTAATACTGTGTTTTGGGGTCTGTGAGGGTGGGGGGACCTGGCGGTGTACTGTGGGATTCTATAGTGTGTGTGTGTGTGTGTGTGTGTGTGTACTCACCTAATTGTACTCACCTAATTGTGGTTGCAGGGGTCGAGACTCAGCTCCTGGCCCCGCCTCTGCACTGTCCGCTACTGGGTCTCTGCTCTCCCTGCTCCGTGAGCTCTATCATACCTTGTCTTAAAACTATGTATGGTTCCCGCCTCCACTATATCGTTCGCTAAACTATTCCACTTCCTAACTACTCTATGGCTGAAGAATTGCTTCCTAACATCCCTCTGACTCATCTGAGTCTTCAGCTTCCAGTTGTGTCCCCTTGTTTCTGTGTTTCCTCTCTGGAACATCCTGTCACTATCTACCTTGTCGATTCCCCGCAGTATTTTGTATGTCGTTATCATGTCTCCTCTAACCCTTCTGTCCTCCAGTGTTGTTAGTCCTATTTCCCTCAACCTTTCTTCATAAGGCAGTCCCCTGAGTTGTGGAACTAGCCTTGTCGCAAACCTTTGCACTTTCTCTAATTTCTTGACGTGCTTGACCAGGTGTGGGTTCCAGACTGGTGTGTGTGTGTGTGAGTGTGTGTGTGTGTGTGTGTGTGTGTGTGTGTGTGTGTGTGTGTTACCCTCTCCAATAAGTCCCAAGAGACGTATACATGTATATGTTTTTGTTGGCTGTAGTGATCACCAATATTGCAACAATTTTCCTGTGAATATTGAGCTTGGAGCGGCCACTCGTGTTTACCTAATTTTTTTCAACATCACCACTACCACAACCACCACCCCACCACCACCACAACCACCACCACTACAACAACCACCACCCCACCACCACAACCACTACCACAACCACCACCCCACCACCACCACAACCACCACCACTACAACAACCACCACCCCACCACCACAACCACTACCACAACCACCACCACTACCACAACCACCACCCCACCACCACCATCACAACCACCACCACCACCACCACCAATACCCCCACCACCAGTCCCACAACCACCACCACTGCCACCACAACAACCACCACCCCACCACCACCACTGCAACCACCACCACTACCACAACCACTACTACCACAACTACAACCCCACCACCACTACCATTACCATTATCACAACCACCACCCCACCACCACCATTACCACCACCACCATTACCATAACCAACACCACCACCACCACTACCACCACTACCACCACCACCATTACCACCACCACTACCACAACCACCACCCCACCACCACTACCACCACTATTACCATAACCACCACCACCACCACCACCACCACCACCACTACAACCACAACCTCACAACCACCACCCCACCACAACCACCACAACCACCACCCCACCACCACAACCACCACCCCACCACCACAACCACCACAACCATCACCCCACAACCACCACAAGAACCACAACCACTACCACAACCAACCACCACCACTACCACCACAAACACACACGCCCCGATGGCATGGTGGCTAGCGCTCTTGCTTCACGCACGGAGGGCCCGGGTTCAATTCCCGGCGGGGCCGAAACATTTCGAAGTGTTTCCTTACATACACACACACACACATATACAACAGGCCTAGTGTCTAATCGACATGTGCCTAGGACAAAATGGTAACTAACTAACCACAACCACCACCACTACCACAACCACCACCACTACCACCACTACCACCACCACTACCACCACCCCACAACCACCACCCCACCACCACCACCACAACTACCACCCCACCACCACTACCACAACCACCACCCCGGAACCACCACCCCACAACCACTACCTCAACCACCACCACTACTTCTACCACAACCACCACCCCACAACCACTACCGTTACCTTAACCACCACTACCACAAGCACCACCCCACAACCACCACTACCACCCCCACCACCATCACCACACCCACCACTACCACAACCCCACAACCACCACCCCCAACCACCACCCCACAACCACTACCGTTACCACAAGCACCACCCCACAACCACCACTACCACAACCACCACCCCACCACCACAACCACCATCACCACACCCACCACCACCCCACCACCATAACTACCACCACCCCAACACCATAACTACCACCACCACCACTACCATCACCACAACCACCAACGCCACCACCAGTACCCATCCAATCATTTTCCTGGTAGATGTGGTAGATACATTGTTGTGATCTTTGAAAGTGAGATTCACTGACATTATCACTCCCAGGTCCTTTACATTAGTTTTTCACTCTGTTGTATGGTTGGAATTTTTTATACTCCGATGCAGTTTTAATTTCCCTAAGTTTTCCATAGCGGAGTAATTGAAATTTGTCTTCTCGTAACAAAATCTTGAAAAGAACAGGACTATCTCGTAGCAGGGCTCACTTATAGAGGAAAAAGGAATCTTTCTAGTTTCAGTTGGTTTTATTAACAGCATTAATAATTAATACTCATATCGCAAATACTGAGTAAAACATATCAATAGCCTTATTATCACTATAATAAGTTAAACATTCACAAACTGCTCTAGACAGAGATTTACTAGATTCTTTCACAACGAGTCAAATGGTATATGCAAATATATGTACAGACACGTGCATTTTACAAGCCTTAACACCACACTGAAGCAAATAACTGTTCTATTTCGAGGATTCTTCTCTAGATAAGATTCTATGAACTGCATATCACTTAGGTTCATTCACATATTCTCAATTTTCCTCGAGAGTTTTTCAACCGCCTTCTCAGACAGAGATATTTAATCACCTCTCAGACAGAGATATGCCCTATTCAAGGGCTTCCAATAATTCCTGGGAACTGCGATATACTTTCACAAAAGTATATCGCATACATAGCTGTTTCGTCCAACCCACACCTCCCACAACCCGCCACAGTCACCATACCCATCCTATATAGTAATGCTCTCGACGCCACCACTCCATGAAGAAAATGAAGACAAATTCTCCACTAGTCCCTTCCTAGACCAGAGGAAGGTATGAACTGAACAGGGTAAGGCTTTACCAGCCAACCTTAACTCGGTCTTTATAGGGGTTGAGTAGCTCAAATTGTCTGCTGGTGCTTAAGCTGCCGCACCAGCAGTTTACAATATTTAAATATCCTACCTATGCACAAAGCTAAACAATTTTTGGCCAGATAATATTATAAAGTCGAGTAAATCCATTTTAGCTATTAATGGAAATACTCCTTAATATAATATTAAGTGAAAAAGCCAAAACAACATTAATAAATATATCATTTCCCTTTGGAAATGAGCAAAGGGCGTAACAACTGCCCATTTAAAGATTTTGGTTGAAGTCTGCTTTACAGATTTGCATTGTCTTCTATGGATGACACTGTCATACAAATTGAGGTGTCATCTGTAAAGGACAACACGGTGCTATGGCTTACATCTTTGTCTGTCAGATATGAAGATGAGAACAGGATGGGTGCGAGTACTGTACCTTGTTACTCTTTGTGTTCTATTTGTTAAGAAGTTATAGATCCATCTACCAACTTTTCCTGTTATTCCTTTATCACGCATTTTGTGTGCTATTACACCATGATCGCACGTGTCAAAGGCTTTCACAAAGTCTGTGTATACTACATCTGCATTTTGTTTGTCCTCCAGTGCAGCATAGTGGTCCAGCAGTTGGGATAGGCAGAGTGACCTGCTCTTAACCCATGCTGCCCTGGGTTGTGTAACTGATGGGTATTTAAGTGGGTGGTTATCTTAATACAGCCTCTCCTCACTTAACGTCAGAGTTACATTCCTAAGACCACGTCAGTAAACGAATTCATCGCTAAGTGAGGAGCATTCTATAATGGTAGTGGGTTTGTGTCAATTACTTTTGATATTGTTTTAATGTCACCTTCGCACCATTTATAACATTTATGGTATATTTTTAAATGTTTATACAGGAGAGTACCGAATATTGTAATTAACAGAATAGAGGAAATCAGCTCTAATATACATTATTTACGTACGCAAACTGGTCAGAGAGCCCGTCGTAAGTCTGAGTCATCGGTAAACGAGTATGTCATTAAGTGAGGAGAGGCTGTAATAATATTTTTTTTATTTTGACATGATACATGGTTGTACAAAGGAATATAATAGTTGGGTGTACATGCCAAAAACCCCTTTGTATGCAGATCATTTTGGGCCCTGTTGCTTGATTGCTAAAGCTCTCGCTTCACACGGCAAAGGTCTGCGTTTGATTCCCAGCGCGGATAGAAACATTGGGCGTGTTTCTTTACATCGGTTGTCTATGTTTACCCATCAGTAAAATGAGTACCTGGGAGTTAGTTGACTGGTGGGGGTTGCATCCTTCGACAAGTACCTAATTTGCCTGAAATACTCTGCATAACAAGTGGCTTTCTATATACTTGTAGTAGTATGTCATAGATGTCAGCTAGGCCTGTATACTATGTAAATGTACTTGTAGTAAATAAAGATATTATTATTATTATTAAATAAGGCAATAACAGTTCATATGGTCATTAGATTAGTTACAATGAGTACAAGAGAATGGAGTATTATATTTGGTTATGCTATATGACTTTAATAAGTCTAGTAGAGCAGTTCAGTATAGAATAAGTACAGTTTTGAAATACAGTAGACCATCATTTAACACAAGTTTATCTGGCACGATTTGGGTATAGCATGATTGAAGAATTGCGGAACATTTTTATGTAACACTACATAAAATTAACTTTACTCGGTTAGCAGAAGGGGAAAAAATTTTGAGCACGCGGTCACCCGTGGTGGGTTACGCCATTGAGTCACTGGGGGAGACCTACCACCACCCTCACCCACCCACACCACCCTCCCAACCTGCCCCTGCCACCACTCCACCATCCCAGCATTCATACTTCATACATGTACAGTCCCTCTTCTCTGCTACAACTTGTGATTGTGAATTGTGTTTTGATCTTTTAATTACTATATCTTGTATCTGCCAAGCAATCATGACACCACTTTGAGTGTTGCAATTTAAGTCTGACTGACTGAATTACTTACTGACTGACTTGACTGAATCACTTACTGGCTGACTTGACTGAATCACTTACTGGCTGACTTGACTGAATCACTTACTGGCTGACATTTCTATTACATTTGTATTCTTAAGCAGTAAAAACAACATAATGCATCAAAACAATGAACTACAATTACATACTATTCACTTTTATTTTTGTAAGATGTGGAGGCCTAAAAAAAATTGTTTGGCTTTTTTGGGGCTCTCAGGAATGTAACCCTATTTTTCCCATAAGTTCTTCATTTCATCTAACACGATTTTACCTAGCACAGCATCTTCAGGAACGTAACTATAGTGTTAAATGACTGTCTACTGTAGTTTATAAAAAGTACAGTGTTACAATTTAGAAAAAGTTAAAACAATTTACAATATGAAGTATTACAGTTTAGTACATTTTAAAACAATGAGATTGAAACACTTATAAGTTTTAAGTTATGAGTAAATGGTTGAGCAATCATCAGCAATATACAGTAATGAAATTGAAACAATTATATGTTCGAGGTAAATTATCAAGTAGTTGAGCAGTCTCAAATTATTTAGAAGTTTTTTGAGTAGATTTTGAGTAACTGGTAGGTATTAAGTAAAGTGTTTGTCTGGTTAATTTTGGGTGATGAGGTGATTTCTAAGTAGGGCTTCAAATTTATTTGCAGGCAGGGATCCTTCATTGTGTTCTGACAATGAATTTCAGATCTTCAGGCCCTTTATGTGCATAGCATTTTTGCATTTTTGGACACGTGGGATATCAATGAGTGATTTGTGTCTTGTTTTATAAGAACATAAGGAAAAAAGGAACACTGCAGCAGGCCTACTGATCCATGCGAGGCAGGTCCATCACTCCCCGGCTTAGACCCGACTACCTGGAGTTACCCCTCTCCAGGTAAACTCCAGGTAGTCAGGTCACCTCCACTTAAGGAGCACGGCATAAGACCTAGTAGAACAAGCTAGTCAGGTCCAACTCACACCCACTCATGTATTTATCCAACCTATTTTTAAAACTACACAACGCCTTAGCTTCTATGACAATACTCGGGAGTTTGTTCCACTCATCCACAACTCTATTACCAAACCAATGCTTTCCTGAACTTTTCCAACTTGAAAGAATTGCTGCGAGTCCTGTCTTGGCTGGATATTTTCAGCACGCTATTTACATCCCCCTTATTTATTCCTGTTTTACATTTATACACCTCAATCATATCCCCCCTAATTCTACGCCTTTCTAGAGAGTCCAGATTCAGGGCCCTAAGTAAGAACATAAGAACATAAGAAAGGAGGAACACTGCAGCAGGCTTACTGGCCCATGCATAATCTAAATGAGGCCTAACCAAGGATAAATAGAGTTGAAGAATAACCTGAGGAATTCTATTATTTATACTTCTTGATATGAAGCCAAGGATTCTGTTAGCTTTATTGCGAACACTTATGCAGTTGTCTTGGTTTCAGATTACTGCTAACCAGGACTTCTAAATCCTTTTCGTAATCACAAGTATTAAGATCTACATTATTCAGTTTATATGTGGCATGGTTATTGTCCTGCCCAACTTTTAGAACTTTGCATTTGCCTACATAAATCTGCATCTGCCACTTCTCCGACCACAGCATCAGTCTATTCAAATCATCCTGGAGTGCTCTAATGTCCTCATTAGAATGAATTGGTGTCATCAGCAAATTTGCTTATGTTGCTATTTATTCTCTCATGTGTCGTTTGTGTAAATTGTGAACAACAAGGAGCCCAAAACTGACCCCTGTGGGACACCACTTGAGACGTGCCCCCATTCTGATTTTTCCCCATTTATGGAAACTCACTGCCGCCTATTTGTCAACCATGCCTCTACCCAGGAAAAAATTTATCCTATTCCGTGTGCCTTAAGTTTCCTCAATAGCCTTTGATGTGGAACTCTATCGAAAGCCTTACTGAAGTCCATATACACAATATCATATTCATTACCATGATCTACCTCCTCAAACACCTTAGTGAAAAAAGTTAGTAAATTCGTAAGACAGGAACGCCCCTTAGTAAAACCGTGTCTAGATTCATTAATCAATTTATGCCTTTCAAGATGGCTTCGAATTGGCTCGGCAATTATTGATTCCATAAATTTTCCCACTATGGAGGTAAGGCTTATTGGTCTATAGTTCGAAGCTAAGGACCTGTCACCTTCCTTTTAAATAGGTATTACATTTGCCTTTTTCCACTTGTCTGACACTATGCAAGATTGTAGTGATATATTGAAAAGATTTGCCAAAGGTTTGCTAAGTTCCTCTTTACATTCCTTTAAAACTCTTGCAAACAGTTCATCAGGGCCTGGGGATTTGTTAGGTTTTAATTTCTCTATTTGTCTGAGGACCATGTCACTAGTTACCCCAATCGAGCATAGTCTATTATCTTCCTGTTCTACATAATTTATTATTTCTGGAATTCCGCTAGTATCTTCCTGAGTACAAACTGAGAGGAAGTAAGTATTGAAAATTTCACACATATCCTTATCACTGTCAGTGATCTGTCCTGAGTTACTCTTAAGTGGGCCTATCTTGTCCCTAATCTTACTTCTGTATACCTGAAAGAACCCTTTTGGGTTAGTCTTCGAATCCCTTGCGACCTTAGCCTCATAATCCCTTTTGCTTTTCTTATTCCTTTTTTTATTTCTCTCTTTAATTGAAAATATTGATTTCTTATCTGTCCATCCCCTCTTTTGATACGCCTATATATGCCTCTCTTTTGACCAATGAGATGTTTTAATCTATTGTTCATCCATTTAGGATCATTTTTGTTAGATCTAATTTCCTACTTGGAACAAAAGTTGTCTGGGCAGCTAGAACTATGCTCTGAAAAACGTCATATTGGCAACCAAAACCATCTACCTGACCCATAGTCAGGTCATCCCAATTTAGCCCACCTAGGTAATTTCTCAGCCCCATGAAGTCGGCTACACGAAAGTCTGGAACTGAGACTTGATTGCAGTTACCTGGGTAATTCCATGATATATTAAAACTAAGTGATTTGTGATCGCTTTCCCCAAGCTCTTCATTAACCTCAAGATTATTAATTAGTGATTCTTTGTTAGCAAGAACCAAATCAAGCAAGTTGCTACCTCTAGTTGGTTCTGTCACAAACTGTTTTAAAAACAATCCTGAACCGTATCAAGAAAGTCACTAGACTCAAGATTACCTGTCACATTGTTCCAATCAATGTGTCTAAAGTTAAAATCTCCCATTAACACAACATTTTCATATCTAGACGCCTTATGAATTTCGTCCCATAGCAGCTTACTGCGCTCCCTATCCAGGCTTGGGGGTCTGTAAATCACACCCAAAATTAATTTTCACGACCCTCGAGAAACTGTAGCCAAACAGATTCTGTGTCAGCTGTTTCTAATCTTATATCTTGTCTAACACAACAATTTAAATTATCTCTGACATACATCGCCACTCCACCACCCTTCCTGTTGACCCTATCAGTGTGGAATAGTTTGTAACCCTGAATGTTGCACTCGGAAGGCATTTCTCTATCTTTCAGGTTGAACCAGGTCTCTGTTATAGCAATAATATCTATATTACCTGCACTTGCAAGTAATCTTAGCTCATCTATCTTATTTCTTAGACTCCTACTATTTGTATAGTAAACCTCAAGGAGCTAGTCACTCGTTGCCCTCTACTATCTCTCTTTGTTTGTTGATCAATTGTTTTGCATTTACAAACAACTTTATTTTGAATCTTATCTTTTAAACATAACCCTGGGGTATCCTGGAAATATCTGCTGTTTCCAGGCCTAATACCACAGCCTGATTGTTTCCCACAAACACCCATACCTCTATAATCTATCAGTTTAAAGTCCTAGACAAGTCTCGAATGACCCCCTCAATCGAACTGGCTAATGCAACCACTCCAGCCCCAGAGATGAACCCCATCCCTTGCATACATATCACGTTTGCCATAGAATTTGTCCCAGTTATCAATGAATGGAATTGCAAGTTCCTTGCAGTACCTGTCTAGCCAGCAATTTATACCAATTGCCCTAGACATCCATTCATTGCCCACTCCCTTTCTAGGCAAAATGCTACATATGATTGGGATACCTCCCTTAGACCTAACGACTTCTATGGCTGACCTATACTTATCTAGTAGCTCCTGTCTTCTGCCCTTCCCAATGTCATTACCACCAGCACTAAGACAGATAATAGGCTTGTTCCCATTACCTGACATAATATTATCCAACCTGCTGACTATGTCACCAATACCAGCTCCTGGGAGGCACACCCTCTGTCTGACCTTCCTGTCTCTGTTACAAAAGGCACGGTCCATATATCTTACCTGAGAGTCTCCCACAATCAGAATATTCTTACCTTGATTAGCAGGGGAGTCAGTGGTACCTTTAACCTCACTGACCACTGAAGTACACTCGTCCTGGAGAACAGAGAATCGATTTCCTACCTTCACATCTTCACTATTAACCTTCTTTATCTTCCTTCTTCCTGAATTGTGAACCACTTGCCACTTAAAGCGGCTGCCACTTTCACTGTTGGTAACCATTTCCTCCTTACCAGCTCCAACCATCTCACACTCACTCCCACACCCATCTAGGCGAAGCTTCAGCCTCCTATTTTCCTCCTGAAGTAGTAGAACCTCCTTCTTCAACACTTCAACCTGAGATTCTAAAACACTGCAGTGAGCCATGTGCTCGGCTCTGGTCTGCCTCTCAACACTCTTCCCACTCGGCTCTGGTCTCTCTCTGTCAGTACTTCGCCACCCGGCTTTGGTCTGCCTCTTAACACTCGTCCCACTCGGCTCTGGTCTCCTACTCAACACTCGTCCCACTCAGCTCTGGTCTCCCTCTTGAGGACAACTTGATATGTGAAATAGATACTGCCAGCACACACACTTGCCAAGTGTCCGCCTTGCTGCTACGCTGAATTGTGCGGTCAAGGACATGAACGCGAAATAATAAGTGGACACTGAGGCAGTGAGAGACTGAGAGAGACTGACTGACTGAAGTAAAAACTATTGGAGGAGATATCGAAAGTGAGACGGCAAGAATTCAAAATATAAATCAGAGCAGAAATGCTACAACAAAATTCTGAGAAGATCATCACTGCAACGGATAAACGAAAACAATGATAAAAAATTGGCCAGCTAATTTATCAGTCAACCTCAGTTTGCAACAGATGTCCTTCCCGGAGCCACGGCTGTGTTCCTGACGGCCAGGTGGATAATAACACACTATCTAAAATTATACGATTCACCTGCCATTCATTCTTGGTGACAAGGGTAACCGCAACAATCCACTTAACATGGCCACTAAGTGGTCTTACCGCAAATGTCTGTCAAGCAATGTAACAATAATTAAAATATCACGAGTGTTTCATGAAGGCTTGTCATGCAGTCAGGTTTACGGTGGTGGTCTCGCTGCCACTGTGAAAAGGTGTCAATATTCTCGACGTGGCAAACATTAATATCAGTTTTAAGTGCCTCGCGCGTCGCTACAATACATTACACAGGAGTCAATGTTGCGCCTTATTAGCACGGTCCGTCTTAGTGTGAGTTATGAGGTAATAAGCCCACCTGATGAATTTGTTTACGACCAACCATAAACGATGAGTTAGACATATGACCTCAGTGTCCCGAACTCCAGTACTTCACTTGCAGGCCTAAAGGACTTGGTTGTGCCATAAGCAACGGTCAGTAACAGTCATACATACCACTCAAAATGGAGGTTAGGTTCAGATTTCAACACAAGCTAAACTAATGATAAGCAGTCAGTATCAAAAATCACAGAGAATCAGAGGTCACGATGTGATATAAGACGTGATAAATGGTTTTAAAACCAACAAGTTGAAGATTGAGACACTTATGCAACATATGGGAATCTCTATTGAAGAAACGTTTCGCCACACAGTGGCTTCATCAGTCCAATACAAAACAGGAAGGTGTAAGAAGAGGAGGAGTTTGAGGTAATCAGTCCCTCAGCCTGGAGTCGATGTGTTCAGTCCATCAATCTTGTAGAAAGTACAGCACAGAGCCGTAGAGGTGCCTTATATACTGTAGTCAGGTGAGGCGAAGCAGGAGGAGGCGGGGTCATATTGGTACCATCCACTAGTCGAAGTAGATCTTCGTCCAAAGGTTGGACAAGTGTTGAAGAATTCTTTGTATCAAGATCCCATGATGTTGCAGTGTCTGACAGACACTGCAACATCATGTTGAAGTGTCTGTCAGGCTCTGCAACATGATGTTTTTTATTGGACTGAGGAAGCCACTGTGTAGCTAAACGTTTCTTCAATAAAGATTCCCATATGTTGCATAAGTGATATAAGACGTCTGGCTGATAGCCTGAGAGTGCTTGCTTTAATGAACTAATTACCACAAACAATGTTATCAAATCATCCTCTTAACTCCCATTCTGGGAAGTCAGAATGCCACAGCATTCCGGTCACCAGATAATCTTAAGTCTATATACCAACACCACTAGATGCTTATGGTTACCTTGCTTACTGAATTTGTGGTTGATCTGGTGTGCACCGAATAAATACTTACCATACTTTGAGCACAACACCCCTTCCCCAGAGCACTCTTATGCAGTTGGGGTTCCACAGTTGTCATCTTTAGAGTAAAGAAGCCACCATGGCATGAACATAAAACGTAATAAGACCGCCTTCTCGACTACCTACTCCAGCTGACAGAGCTTAATAGGAGATGGACACATAACCAAGTGCTCAGCGGTTCTAATAAGGGTCTAAGGCATTGCTGATTCAAAAGTTATAGCCAAAGAAATGTCGCTATGTTGCTCCTTTATGAACTTCGTTTTATCAGGAGAAAGTATTTGGCAATCTTGCAACCATTGAATAAGTGCAGCTCCCATGTATGAATCTGCCAAGAAAATATTAACATTCTTATCAGGATCTTTCTTAGACGTAGCCAGTGCTGCAACATTCATGGGAAACGTTTCGGTAACGAAGCTTTTACTATGTCTAGCCTTAAATCAGTACTTACTATTGGATCAGGACAAACTTCATTAGGCGTCAGAATATCGATACCATTTAGCAATAATAAATCTTTCTATGGAAATTCACACGACACCCATACCACCATGTATGTAACTTTGGCAGTATTGATTGTTTGCAAATATTTTATACAGTGATAGACAAATTATTACACCATTGTTTGCCTTCAATAACACACGACACAAGGGTCCTTTGACTTTGATAGGACGCTTTCCCACAATAATGATCAGTATGCCCTGGAGTCCCTAGATGTTACTGTCACCGGAACATTTCTCATTTAGGGCCACCTGAATACCAGTGTAGAAAGGTGCCATGCACTCTTTAATCTTACCGTGGGTCACTGGGAAATCTATAATAATGTTCGTACAACACATAGACTTTTGTTTGAATTGTTTTCACATATTAGCAAATGACTGTGAAGTTCGAAACAATCTGTAACATGACCTAAGTTTTTCTAGTATTTGCATCTGAAAAGTTCAAATTCTTGTAATCATTCTTCATCCTTTGTTCCCTAGAGTAATGTAATATTTGTTCATTCTCTCGCGCAATTCTCGGTTTACTTATCATAAAACTTGGTAATTGATAGACACCTTGGTTTAAAAAGACACGTGAGCAAAAACTAGAACATATTTATTAAAAAAACGTTTCGGTCCAAGGACCTGAATAACACTATATATTGGCTCGACGTTCTCCTGTGCAGGTCTCCCGACGTCATCAACCTTCTCTTTAAAGTACAGAAAACCTACCGACAAGGATGATCTTGTACACTTCTATTCACATCATTACACTCACACTAAAAGAGGTGTCCTTATTGGTTTCTTCTTGAGGGCTATTCGCATCTCCAGCCCATGTTTCTGAAAGAGGAATGTACCTACATAGCATAAAGCTTCACAAGTCTTCAATTTCTGTCTTCATTCGGGATTGTAGGCTTCAAGCACATGCGATCCGAAATAAAGCTTTCCCATGGAACATTCATCCGAACAGTTCATGGGGCTTCCGGGTGATAATGTTGCCAGGAACATTCGCCAGATGCTTGAAGCATTGTCAAAGTTCCTGCCATAAATACGTCATCAATCAAAGACTTCATTACAAAGAAGTAGACACATGTGCAACATCTGGGTATCTTTATTTGTAGACGTTTCGCCATCCAGTGACTTTATCAACACAATAATACATGGGCATAATGTGAAGACTACAACTATAAACAAAAGATGAGGTAATCAGTCTCTTAGCCTTGAGTTCGTGAAGAGCACCGTAGTATTCAAGTCTACGGTGCCCAACCTACCTCACAATACAGAATCACTTGATGTCACGGGCTATTGACGCTTATATATATATATATATATATATATATATATATATATATATATATATATATATATATATATATATATATATATATATATATATATATATATATACACTAGATGTACCCGGCCACGCGTTGCTGTGGCTCAGTCTGGTTAAAGGGAAAAGAAAGAAAAGAGAAAGTGCACATTTCTAATATGTTTAATTTCACAATGCTTGTGGGTATACAATATTTTTTGTTCCATTGTCTGTGCAGATATAGAGATTATCTGGTTTGCCGACTCTAGAACACTCAACATATAATTGTCCATGTGAGAAGCAATCCGTGTCTAGATTTAAACCGCACAATTCTAAAGATTGGCCCTGAGCTTTGTTGATGTTGATTGCAAACGCTAATCGAATTGAGAATTGCAATCGCTTAAATTGAAATGGCATGTCCGTTGGAATCATAGGAATGCGAGGAATGATGACATCTTCACCTTTGAAAGGTCCTGTCAAGATTGTTGCTTCTACGACGTTGCTCATTAATTTTTTTACTGCAACCTGCGTGCAGTTGCAAAGCTTTGGCTGGTTGATATTTCGCAAAATGATAATTGGCACGCCGATTTTCAATTGCAGTACATGCGGTGGCATCCCTGGCAGATCGAGTGTATTAAAAAATTCTGTTGGATAACTACTTCATCTGCTTCTACAACAGTGTTGACGGACGTGTATATGACTGCCTCACTTTGAATGTTAGACTGAATAATATTGTTAAGTTTGTAGATGTCTTTGTTCTTGGCCGCAAGAATAGCTCGTTCACTCAGCCAATCGTGATTCTTATAATTGGTTTGAATATTGGGAAATACTTTTTCAACCAATTCTTCTTTTGACGTCACTAAATTGCAGAAGTTATGAGGCAATGAAATTCGTCCTGAGGTCAGATCAACCGGCACCTTTCCGTTCCCAATTTCCAGCAATTGATTTGAGAATACCTCAGCTGATCGATCGTTTTGCAGCTGGACACGCATATTTTTAGTTAATTTTAATGTCTTTATGTGTCGCCACAAAGTAGAGTATTTCAGGCAAGCATTTATTTCGTCCGCTGGTGTCGATCGAGGAATTACAGGTAATGTTTGCCTGAAATCTCCTGCAAACAATATTAATGTGTTCCCAAATGGTCTGATGTTTCCACACAAATCTTGCAATGACCGATCAAGAGCCTCGAGCGATTTTTTGTGCGTCATTGTGCATTCATCCCAAACAATAAGTTTGCATTTCTGCAATACTTTTCCCATGCCAGATGCTTCGGAAATGTTGCAAGTGGGAGTTTCAATGAATTGCATGTTCAAATCGTCGATTTCGTTTGAAGTGATTTTGTTATAGAGCCAGATTAGTATATCTGCGTGTGCCACGTTGAACGCACCGCTTCTCGTCCGATCAGCGAAGTTAAGCAACGTTGGGTTTGGTTAGTACTTGGATGGGTGACTGCCTGGGAACACCAAATGCTGTTGGCATAATTTTTTTTTTCTTTTTCAGTCAAAGTCTATATAATAGTAGGTATATAAAAACACGCGCGTATTTGAATGCAACGTTGTCAAAATTTCAAAGCAGTCGGGAAAGAACTTTCGGAGATTTAAGTTTTTGAACAAACGAACATTTACATTTTTATTTATATAGAAATATATATATATATATATATATATATATATATATATATATATATATATATATATATATATATACTGTGGTACCCCGGATTTCGTACAGCTCCTAACTCGAACAATTATGTAAGTGCTTTTGTAAGTGTATTTTGGGGGCGGAAACGGACTAATCTAATTTACATTCGTCCTTATGGGAACAAATTCGTTCGGTAACGGCACTCGAACAGCCTTCTGGAACGAATTATTGACGAAATCCGGGGTACCACTGTATATATATATAAACTCGCTTGCACTTTCATCTGGTAACTACATGTCACTCGTACTTCACTTCCTTCGTTTATACACTGTTACTCACGACCTTTGCATCTTAGAAGTGATCAAGGTCCCAAAACCGAAACGTTTGCGCTGAAGAGTGTTTTTAAACCGGCTTATTTTCAACGTGTCAGCCATCTTAGCTGTTGATGATCCTCCCCCCCCCAAAAAAAAAACAAATATATCCGAATTGTTGGAGTCAAATTATCTAAAAAATTATAAGAACCTAAGAATGGAGGAGCACTGCAGCAGGTCCACTGGTCCATAATGCAGCAAACCCACTGGCCCATAATACAGCAAACCCACTGGCCCATAATGCAGCAAACCCACTGGCCCATAATGCAGCAGGCCCGTAATACAGCAGTGCTACCAGCAGCTGCAGCCTTCTTCACGTCAGACAGTGCTACCAGCAGCTTCATCCTTCATCACGTCCAGCAGTGCTACCAGCAGCTGCAGCCTCCATCACGTCAAGCAGCGCTACCAGCAGCTGCAGCCTCCATCACGTCAAGCAGCGCTACCAGCAGCTGCAGCCTTCATCACGTCAAGCAGTGCTACCAGCAGCTGCAGCCTCCATCACGTCAAGCAGTGCTACCAGCAGCTTCATCCTCCATCACGTCAAGCAGCGCTACCAGCAGCTGCAGCCTTCATCACGTCAGACAGTGCTACCAGCAGCTGCAGCCTTCATCACGTCCAGCAGTGCTACCAGCAGCTGCAGCCTCCATCACGTCAAGCAGTGCCACCAGCAACTGCATCCTCCATCACGTCCAGCAGTGCTACCAGCAACTGCAGCCTCCATCACGTCCAGCAGTGCTACCAGCAACTGTGCCTTCATCACGTCAAGCAGTGCTACCAGCAGCTGCAGCCTCCATCACGTCAAGCAGTGCTACCAGCAACTGCAGCCTCCATCACGTCAAGCAGTGCTACCAGCAACTGCAGCCTTCATCACGTCCAGCAGTGCTACAAGCAGCTGCAGCCTTCATCACGTCAAGCAGTGCTACCAGCAACTGCAGCCTCCATCACGTCAAGCAGTGCTACCAGCAACTGCAGCCTTCATCACGTCCAGCAGTGCTACCAGCAACTGTGCCTTCATCACGTCAAGCAGTGCTACCAGCAGCTGCAGCCTCCATCATGTCAAGCAGTGCTACCAGCAACTGCAGCCTCCATCACGTCAAGCAGTGCTACCAGCAACTGCAGCCTTCATCACGTCCAGCAGTGCTACCAGCAACTGTGCCTTCATCACGTCAAGCAGTGCTACCAGCAACTGTGCCTTCATCACGTCAAGCAGTGCTACCAGCAGCTGCAGCCTTCATCACGTCAAGCAGTGCTACCAGCAGCTGCAGCCTCCATCACGTCAAGCAGTGCTACCAGCAACTGCAGCCTTCATCACGTCCAGCAGTGCTACCAGCAACTGTGCATTCATCACGTCAAGCAGTGCTACCAGCAGCTGCAGCCTCCATCATGTCAAGCAGTGCTACCAGCAAATGCAGCCTCCATCACGTCAAGCAGTGCTACCAGCAACTGCAGCCTTCATCACGTCCAGCAGTGCTACCAGCAACTGTGCCTTCATCACGTCAAGCAGTGCTACCAGCAACTGTGCCTTCATCACGTCAAGCAGTGCTACCAGCAGCTGCAGCCTTCATCACGTCAAGCAGTGCTACCAGCAGCTGCAGCCTCCATCACGTCAAGCAGTGCTACCAGCAACTGTGCCTTCATCACGTCAAGCAGTGCTGCCAGCAGCTGCAGCCTTCATCACGTCAAGCAGTGCTACCAGCAGCTGCAGCCTTCATCACGTCCAGCAGTGCTACCAGCAGCTGCAGCCTTCATCACGTCAAGCAGTGCTACCAGCAACTGCAGCCTACATCACGTCAAGCAGTGCTACCAGCAACTGCAGCCTTCATCACGTCAAGCAGTGCTACCAGCAGCTGCAGCCTTCATCACGTCAAGCAGTGCTACCAGCAACTGCAGCCTTCATCACGTCAAGCAGTGCTACCAGCAACTGTGCCTTCATCACGTCAAGCAGTGCTACCAGCAGCTGTAGCCTCCATCACGTCAAGCAGTGCTACCAGCAGCTGTGCCTCCATCACGTCAAGCAGTGCTACCAGCAACTGCAGCCTTCAACACGTCAAGCAGTGCTACCAGCAACTGTGCCTTCATCACGTCAAGCAGTGCTACCAGAAGCTGCAGCCTCCATCACGTCAAGCAGTGCTACCAGCAACTGCAGCCTTCATCACGTCAAGCAGTGCTACCAGCAGCTGCAGCCTTTATCACGTCAAGCAGTGCTACCAGCAGCTGCAGCCTTCATCACGTCCAGCAGTGCTACCAGCAGCTGCAGCCTTCATCACGTCCAGCAGTGCTACCAGCAGCTGCAGCCTTCATCACGTCCAGCAGTGCTACCAGCAGCTGCAGCCTTCATCACCTCCAGCAGTGCTACCAGCAGCTGCAGCCTTCATCACGTCAGACAGTGCTACCAGCAGCTGCAGCCTTCATCACCTCCAGCAGCGCTAGCAGCAGCTGCAGCCTTCATCACCTCCAGCAGTGCTACCAGCAGCTGCAGCCTTCATCACGTCAGACAGTGCTACCAGCAGCTGCAGCCTTCATCACCTCCAGCAGCGCTACCAGCAGCTGCAGCCTTCATCACCTCCAGCAGTGCTACCAGCAGCTGCAGCCTTCATCACGTCAGACAGTGCTACCAGCAGCTGCAGCCTTCATCACCTCCAGCAGCGCTACCAGCAGCTGCAGCCTTCATCACCTCCAGCAGTGCTACCAGCAGCTGCAGCCTTCATCACGTCAGACAGTGCTACCAGCAGCTGCAGCCTTCATCGCCTCCAGCAGTGCTACCAGCAGCTGCAGCCTTCATCACCTCCAGCAGTGCTACCAGCAGCTGCAGCCTTCATCACGTCAGACAGTGCTACCAGCAACTGCAGCCTTCATCACCTCCAGCAGCGCTACCAGCAGCTGCAGCCTCCATCACCTCCAGCAGCGCTATCAGCAGCTGCAGCCTTCATCACCTCCAGCAGCGCTACCAGCAGCTGCAGCCTCCATCACCTCCAGCAGCGCTACCAGCAGCTGCAGCCTCCATGACGTCAAGCAGTGCTACCAGCAGCTGCAGCCTCCATCACCTCCAGCAGCGCTACCAGCTGGTATACCCAAACACTGAACTAATTACCCTCATTTACTCTTCATCACACCACTAACGTCAAGGTTAACTTATTAATAAATATGGCTGATGTTTTCTTCAGCCTGGTGGCTAAAACTCTCGGTTTACACGGCGAGTATCCGGGTTCGATTCCCAGCGATGGTAGAAACATTGGACGTGTTTCTTTACACCGGTTGTCCATGTTCCCCATCAATAAAATGGGAACCTGGGAATTAGTCGACTGGTGTGGGTCGCATCCTGGGACAAAACTTACCTAACTTGAGGGAAATGCTGTGCATAACAAGCGGCTTTCTATATAGTAGTATGTCACTGATGTCAGCTATGATCTGTATACCATGTACATGTACTTGTAGAAATAAAGATATTATTATTATTATTGTAAACTATATGTCAGGAGGAAAAGTCCACGAGTACTACACCTCCTGTGCAGAATAATCTTACCGCTTGCGGCACACACCTGACAGTAAAACTTTCAGTTTAGAAACTGACAAATACACAGCGAGTGGAACGGGTCAGCATGTTTGTACAACACTTTACGAGCGACAAACCTACAGGACTAATGACCACCACATCCCATTAACGGGGACAAAACTAAAGTCATTAACTCTAAACAGAGGACTACAATGTAGCCTTCAGTCCCGGGAGACAAGGATAGCAACGGCGAAGGTAAAAACTACTTTCATTTAGTATTAACCAAAGTTTATGTGATTTATTTGGAACTTCTCACTGGAGATCATTTTTCATATTACCACATACTGAGTTACTGGGTATTAAATACACACACACACACACATGCCAGGGCCAGGAGCTTTGAATCGACCCCTGCAACCACAAATAGGTGAGTACACACAGTAGCGATCGGTGAAGAGGCGGAGCCAGGAGCTATGACTCGCGCACGTGTGTGTGTCCTACGAGGTTAAGGGAAATCGACCTGACGACACTGGAAGACAGGAGAGAGAGGGGGGATATGATAACGACATACAAATTACTGAGATGAATCGACAAGGTGAACAGACAGGATGTTCCAGAGATGGGACACAGCAACAAAGGGTCACAGTTGCAAGTTGAAGACTCAGATGAATCACAGGGATGTTAGGAAATATTTGTTCAGTCATAGATGGAATAGGAAATGGGGAAAAATCTGAGAAGTGATGGTGGAGGGAGGATCCATACATAGCTTTTAAAAAGAGGTATGATAAAGCTCATGGAGCAGGAAGAGTGACCTAGTAGCGACCAGTGAAGAGGGTAGGCCAGGAGCTGTGACCGACCTCTGCAACCACAACTAGGCGGTACAACTATGAGTAAAACACACACACACTCCCCACTCCCCACACACACACTCCCCACACACACTCACACACACACTCACACACACTCACACACACACACACACACCCCCACACACACACACACACACACATACACACACACACACACATAAAACACACACTCCCCACACACACACACACTCACACACACACACACCAAAACACACACACACACACACACTCCCCACACACACACACTCCACACACACACACACACACAAAACACACACACACACACACACACTCCCCACACACACTCCCCACACTCACACACACTCCCCACACACACACACACACCCCACACACCTGGTCGCACGTAAGGAAAATAGAGGGAAAATGCAAAGGTTTCGACAAGGTTAGTTCCACAACTCAGGGGGCCCGTCTTATGAAGAAAGATTGAGGGGAAAAAGGACTAACAACACTGGAGGGGAAAAAAGGGGCAGAGGAGAC
>WNWK01029691.1:0-24166 GCA_009830355.1 Cherax destructor
AAGAAGTACAGTGTGGAGGAGAGAAGAGAAGAAGTACAGTGTGGAGGAGAGAAGAGAAGAAGTACAGTGTGGATGAGAGGAGAGAAGAACAGTGTGAAGGAGAGAAGAGAAGAAGTACAGTGTGGAGGAGAGAAGAGAAGAAGTACAGTGTGGAGGAGAGAAGAGAAGAAGTACAGTGTAAGGAAGAAGAGAAGAAGTACAGTGTGGAGGAGAGGAGAGAAGAACAGTGTGAAGGAGAGAAGAGAAGAAGTACAGTGTGGAGGAGAGAAGAGAAGAAGTACAGTGTAAAGGTGAGAATAGAAGAATTACAGTGTGGAGGAGAGAAGAGAAGAAACACAGTGTGGAGGAGAGAAGAGAAGAACTACAGTGTGGAGGAGAGAAGAGAAGAATTACAGTGTGGAGGAGAGAAAAAAGAAATACAGTGTGGAGGAGAGAAGAGAAGAACAGTGTGAAGGAGAGAAGTGAAGAAGTACAGTGTGGAGGAGAGAAGAGAAGAAGTACAGTGTAAAGGAGAGAAGAGAAGAAGTACAGTGTGGAGGAGAGAAGAACTACAGTGTGAAGGAGAGAAGAGAAGAAACACAGTGTGAAGGAGAGAGGAGAAGAACTACAGTGTGGAGGGGAGAAAAGAAGAACAATGTGAAGGAGACAGAAGAGAAAATTAAAGAGGAGTCATTTTTTAATTCATTTTCGTAATATTTATTATACATTGACTCTGAACAACTATTTTAAAGACACATCGAAAACGTATTTTTGTCTGCAAGTTTGACACTTGTTCTTTGACACGTGGCTAAGACATGCGGTGTCAGGACATGCGTCTTCATCACTTACAAAGTCTGCACTTAGAACACACAAAGAAGTGACTAACAAATTATTGATCGAAAGTTAACATTCATATAATAATAATAATAATAATAATAATAATAATAATAATAATAATAATAATAATAATAATAATTATTATTATTATTATTGTTATTATTATTAGTATTATTTATTATTATTATTATTATTATTATTATTATTATTATTATTATTATTAGTTTTACTATTATTAACTGACATTGACAACTTGTGGAAATTCTCTATACATATATAGTGGATAAAACATATCAGTAAATACCTTATTGGTCAGGTGTGGTCGGGGACCTTCGGCTCTATTGATTACTGAAGGACCGATACACTGCCAGGGAGGAAAAAGACTTAATTTTAGTTGTGACTGATGGAAAATTTACTGTTTTTCATAATACCTTATCTTTCACTTTTTTGTCCTTCTTGCATCCCTCTATTCCTCCTCACGTTTTCATTCACCATCACATAGCTTCTTTCATTCTACTTATGTCATGCTCCTATCCTTTGACTTTGATTCATCAGTCTTGCCTCTCCTTCCATCCTTCCAGAAAAACTTGTTTTTTTTTCTTTCCATCCTACTTCTGCTTGCATCATTCCATTCTATTTCTTACTTCATTCATCTCTCTTGCCTTTCCTTTCATCATTCATCCTATCTGTAGCAAGAGGCTGACACTCTTAAGAATGCCATTTTAGAAAGTTAAGAGTCGGTAAATATACCAGAATGCTGGAACTGTGGCAAATAGCGAGCCATAAACAATAGACTTGCATCCATGAGACAGTTTCATATTAAGTACACGAAAACGAGTCTTACAAAACAATATTAAATGAAATAAAAAATACTGTATGGGTTTCACCAAGGATCATAGACAGCGATTGACAGCATTACACCAGTGCTTTCTTTACGAATGACACCCGGATTGCCATGGCAGTGACCTCCATCGAAGACACCGTAAGACTCCAAGTGGACATAAATCAAATCTTCAAATGGGCCACTCAAAACAACTACTCAGATATGGAAAACTTGAGAAAATTAAAAATATATCAGGGTAAACGACAAACTCTAACCATACAATAGAACGAAAAAGTAATGTGAAGGACCTGGGAGTGATAATGTCAGAGGATCTCGCCTTCAAAGACCACAGCATCTGCTATGAAAATGATGGGATGGATAATGAAAACCTTCAAAACTAAAGACGCCAAACCCATGATGATTCTCTTCAAATCGCTTGTTCTCTCTAGGCCGTTAGTGTACTGCTGTACACTAACTGCCCCCTTCAAGGCAGGCGACATTGCTGACCTGGAGAGTCTACAAAGAACTTTCACGGCACACATAATTACGATAAGGCACCTAAATTACTGGGAACGGTTGAAGGTTCTTGATCTGTATTCCCAGGAACGCAAGCGAGAGAGATAGATGATAATATACACTTGGAAAATTCTAGAAGGATTAATTCCAAACTTGCACACGAAAATCACTAACTGTGAAAGCAAGAGACTCGGCAGAAGATGCAATATTTCCCCAATGAAAAGGAGGGGCGCCACGAGTACATTGAGAGACAACATAATAAGTGTCATGGGCCCAAGACTGTTCAACTGCCTCCCAGCATACATAAGGGGGATTACCAATAGACCCATGGCTGTCTTCAAGAAGGCACTGAACAGGCACCTAAAGTCAGTACCTGACCAACCTGGCTGTGGTTCGTACGTCAGTTTGCGTGCGGCCAGCAGTTAAAGCCTGGTTGATCAGACCCTGATCCACCATGAGGCCTGGTCTCAGACCGAGCCGCGGGGGCGTTGACCCCCTGAACCCTCTCCAGGTAAACTATCTAACTGTCCAATCCCAGTACGAGCTCAGAATAAGAATTATTATGACCTGGAAATGATATGTGCACGACGTAGAACATATTAGAGAACATATTAGAGAACATATTAGAGAACATATTAGAGAACATATTAGAGAAGGAAAGATTTCTGAACAGAAGAAAATGATGCAGGACTAAGAGACGTCAAATGAGAAAAAAATCAGAAGAGACAAAAGAGGAATGGATTGCAAACAGAGTCACAAAGGAAAAAAAAATTGCATTATTTGATTCAAGGGAAAAAAAATAATGACACAGAGGATTCAGAAAACGAAGCAAAGAAATATATCCGATACAGGACGTGACGTCACAGAAGGAAACTGATCACCTGACAGAAGCAATAATATTATTACGAATAACAAAGTAAAGGGATAAACACATGTGGATTAATCAGGGCAAGAGGTGGTTGAGACTCAGTTCTTGGTCCTATAAGCATGAAACATTTACGGTGATATCATACCTAGCATTCAAAATTGAAGGGAACTCTGT
Organism: Cherax destructor; assembly: GCA_009830355.1. Lineage (NCBI taxonomy): Eukaryota > Metazoa > Arthropoda > Malacostraca > Decapoda > Parastacidae > Cherax > Cherax destructor. The sequence goes on from WNWK01029691.1 coordinate 3,198, forward strand.
GCAGGGGTTCAAACTTGGATACAGCAGCGTTAATTAACATTCACCAATGGATAGTTTAGAGGCTGGACCAACAACTGTAACAAAGCCAGGCAAACTTAAATATTTTCTTACAAATTCTAACAGTTTATGCCATGGTATTGTGTCTTTTATGCTATGGTATTGTGTCTTTTATGCTATGGTATTGTGTCTTTTATGATTCTTTACAAAATAACGTTTGCGCAGTTATTTTTTTTTCCTTTTACCTTTCCTGTATCGTGGCGCCCCTGCTTCTCACTGTCTCGTGGCGCCCCTGCTTCTCACTGTCTCAGTCGGCGCCTGCTTCACGTCCTGGCCCTGCTTCACTGTCTCGTGGCGCCCCTGCTTCTCACTTCGTCTCCAGTGGCGCCCCTGCTTCTCACTGTCTCGTGGCGCCCCTGCTTCACTGTCTCGTGGCGCCTGCTTTCACTGTCTCGTGGCGCCCCTGCTTCTCACTGTCTCGTGGCGCCCCTGCTTCTCACTGTCCGTGGCGCCCCTGCTTCTCACTGTCTCGTGGCGCCCCTGCTTCTCACTGTCTCGTGGCGCCCCTGCTTCTCACTGTCTCGTGGCGCCCCTGCTTCTCACTGTCTCGTGGCGCCCCTGCTTCTCACTGTCTCGTGGCGCCCCTGCTTCTCACTGTCTCGTGGCGCCCCTGCTTCTCACTGTCTCGTGGCGCCCCTGCTTCATCTACTGTCTCGTGGCGCCCCTGCTTCTCACTGTCTCGTGGCGCCCCTGCTTCTCACTGTCTCATGGCGCCCCTGCTTCTCACTGTCTCGTGGCGCCCCTGCTTCTCACTGTCTCGTGGCGCCAATGCTTTCACTGTCTCGTGGCGCCCTGCTTCTCACTGTCTCGTGGTGCCCCTGCTTCTCACAATGTTGCTCCTGGCGACCTGTTTTCGTCATCTGTCTCGTGGCGCCCTGCTTCACTGTCTCGTGCGCCTCCGTCCGGCGCCCCTGCTCCCTCGGGCGCCTGCTTACGCTGTGGCGCCGCTCCGTCGTGGCGCCTTCTCCGGCGCCTCCGCTCGTGGCGCCTGCCGCTCGTGGCGCCAATGTTCACTGTCCTGGCGCCTGCTTCACGTGCCTCCACGTCTCTGGCGCCCTGCTTCACTGTCTCGGCGCCCTGCTTCTGCTCGTGGCGCCTGCTCACTGTCTCGTGCCCTGCTCACTGCGTGGCCCTCTTCCGTCTCGTGGTGCCTTCACTGGAATGTTATCCTGCAGAGCCTTGTTCGTCGGTGATTTTCTAATTTATAACTTAGATTTCCAAGTATATTATCGCCTGATTTCCAGGGAATACAAATCAAGGGCCTCCACCTTTCCCAGTAATTTAAATGCTTTATCGTACTTATGTGTGCCGTGAAAGCTCTCTGTACACTCTCTTGGTCAGCAATTTCGCCTGCCTTGAAGGGAGAAGTTAGTGTACAGCCTAGAAAGAACTCTTGACGTCCCTAATTTTGAAGGTTCTCATTATCCATCCAATTATTTTTCTGGCAGATAAGATAGATACATTGTTGTGGTCTTTGAAGGTGAGATCCTCTGACATTATCACTCCCAGGTCATTCACATTAGTTTCTCACTATTGTTATATACCCTTATAAAGTTTTAATTTTCTCAAGTTTTTCATATCTGAGTATAGATGAAATTTCTCATTATTGAACTTCATATTTTTTAGCGACGTATTTAAAGATTTGGTTGATGTCCGCTTGGAGTCTTGTGGTGTCTTCGATGGACGTCACTGCTAAGTTATACCATTAATTAAGGAAAGATCCTAGACTTCACCTTACGAAAGCAGAAAAAAAGCAAATTCGATAGTAATTATGGACAAGGTAGATTATAGGGGGGAAAATAAACATGATATTAGGAAACAGGGAAACTCATTTGCCTCTTAATGACTTACAGATCCTTCAGACTTGGCGAGACGCTGTATAATTGCGGCCTGTGCTCCAGGAGGAGGAAAGGTTAAAGTTCCTATTTTAGTGTGAGGCGTGATCCAGTGTAATTCTCGTGCCGCTGAGCAGACAGGCAGATGGTCGGCAGATGATAAAGTAAAGCTAATAATAGTATCTGTTTAACTTTTTTTTACATGGCTCCCTTCACCATCTTGATAATTGTGCGTAAAGGGTTCGTATTACAGTGTCTGACCAAGAGATACAACGGACACAGGAGGAGGAAGAACGTCAGAGGGCACATGTATATTTCTCCCAGTCTCCCTCTTCGTTCTTTAAGGATATTCGTAATTACCTACTATTCTTGGTCCTTTGAAACCCAGATAATATAACTTACATGGCGTTGAGTTTAGCTGCATGGAGAGCGATGTGAAATTAGACTCTGGGTTTGCTGGAATTCCCAGCGAGATATTTAATAAGGTTAAAAATATCCTTGGAATACAAAGTGAGTGAGGAACATTGGGGCTGGCACTTGATTGCATCTTCAGTTTCTTAAGCAAAGATTGGAACCTTCGCTTCGCACACAGGAATTTCGCTAGGATTTTTTTTAATATAAATAATTGGAAGAATATTATCAATAAAAGTCACAATGGAACAATTCACTACCAACAAACAACTTGTAGACGAATTTTTAGATAATGTTTTCGTCTCTCCAGGACCTTCATCAATTCGTGGCTTTATAATGCTCAATAATGGATTATAATGACTTATATTGTTCCTCTGCAAATTGTGAGACAAGAGTGAATTCAAACACATTACCTTGCAACTAACAAAGGATGCAATCAAACTTTCTCTTAACTATGAAATAATCTATTTTCCTAGCACACCGGCCGTCTCCCACCGAGGTGAGGTGTACTGAAAAAGAAAAAAAACACTTTCACCATGACTCACTCTAACACCATCTTCTCAGAGGCGTGCTGGCATTACAGTTCAGATGACCCTCCACACTGCAATATCCCCATCCCTCCTTCAGGGTACAGGCACTGTACTTGCCTCCTCCAGGACTCCCAGCTTATGTAACAGGTTTCCCTACATCACTTCATGAATTACCTTGGTCACACTCCAACAGCACATCAACTTATAAAAACCACTTGCATCCACTCCCATCTTACACACTCACATAGGTCTGGTGAATGTCCAAGCCCCTCGCATACAAAACCTCCTTTACCCTCTCGTTCCAACGTTTTCTAGGATGACCTCCACGGCGCTCGTCAGTCCGTCAACCTGGACTGAGGGACTGAATACCTCAAGTTCCTTCTGATCTTAAAACATTCTTCTCTGTATTGGACTGAGGAAGCCACTAGTTAGTGAAATATTTTCATAATTAAAATACCCAAGATTTCCACAAGAGTTTAATTTATCAACTTATCACTTCACTAAACCGTTTATCTATAATATTTTTAGTAATCTCGCACCTTATTCTAGTCTCCAAACTTCAAATTCTCTGTATAAAATTTGCATTGCACATTGCGATCAGACATGACATTTCCACTGCCTCCAAACTCCTCGCTGCAACCTTAAAATCCCATTCTTCACACCCATATGGGGGTGCTGGTAATATTATACTCTTATACAATCCACTTTTTGCTTCCATGAAAAACGTTCTTTGTTTCTTCGGATACCTCAGTTCACCACCTACGTTTTACCTTCGGCAATTCCATGGCTCACTTCATCTTTAACAGACCAGTCCGCTGACATGTCAACTTATAAACATCTGAACACGTTAATTTCCAATCTTAATTGTCCTTCATTGCCTAATTTTTGTTACTCTCATCACCTTGCTCTATCCTATGTTCATTAACCTTTGCAGTTTCTCTTCAGAATATCCTAAAAGAACGGTATCATAAGTTAAAAGCCACTGCCACAATTTCTATTTCGTATTAATTTTTTTACCTTTTAATCCACGTCTCTGGCAACACTGCAGCATTTGCTTCTTCAACACTCCCTTCCGTAAATCTGTAAAACCATTGTAACATAACGTATCTCTAAGGCAAAATTTTACTGGAAAATAATCTTTCACTCTTCTGCATACCTTAACCTGAGCCTCACTATCCTCATGAAAACTCTTAGCTGCTTTAAGTTACCTACCACCTATTTCATACACCTACAACATCTTCCACATTGCTTCTGCGTCCACCCTATCAAATGCTTTTCTGAATCCATAAATGCATCGAGAAATTCCTTATCTTTATCTCTATATTGTTCATTTATATTCTTCAATGTAAACACTTGGTCTACACATCCCCTACTTTTCCTAGAACCTCACTTTATTTACGCTGTGACTTTCTCTTAATTCTCTCAATAACCAATAATAACTCTACTATGCACTTTACCTCGTATAATCAGCAGGCTTATTTTCCTATAATTCTCGCAATTTATTTTATCCCCTTTTTCTTTACACAAATTTAGTATTCATGCTCTGTGCCAATCCCAGCTGCTTTTCCTACTTTATTCTGCCCACTGCCTCAAGTACCTCTCACACACTCGCATCTGCATCTTCGTCTCTTCTGTAAGATATTATACCTCTCTGCCCAGTGCATGAAACAACTGTCTCCCACTGTCATCAATATTCTACAATTTCTCAAAATAGTCCATACATCTTCCAAATATCTCTACCTCCCTATCTAATAAACTCTTTCGTATTTACAGTAAAATTTGTTGGAAAAACCTCTCCCACTCTCTCATTTGCTCTCTACTAAACTCTTAACTTTTATTACTTTTACTCTAGATGTAATCTACTCTCTTTATAGCATTTCATTTATGTAAAAAAACTCGTAGGGTGCGCAAAGCAACGCAGGTAGCTTTACCTGCATTTCTGTCATCGTGTTTGGCCTCCTGTGGATTAGTCAAGAAGATTGTCCCTGAGCGTTTGAGAGGTGTGGTGGGAGCTCAAGACCCCAGGTTCATTGAAGCAACAGTGCGGTGGGACATCCTGGCGGACTCCTCCAGTAGACCAGCTCCTCCCAAAGAGCACAAACAGTCCCACTGGGACAAACCAATCATGGAAAAACTTGCCAACACAATGCTCACCAACGCTTCAGGAAAGGACAAAGCTCGTCTCCTAGCGGTGAAGGCACCACAATCAGGAGATTTCCTTCTAGCTGTTCCCAATTCCTCTCTGGGGACTCGACTCGACCCACAGGCCATTCGGATTGGTGTTGCGCTTCGCCTAGCCGCCCCCATACTCACCAAACATAGGTGTATTTGCGGCAGGGCGACGGCTGATCAATTCGGACTTCATGGTCTCGTGTGGCACACATCAGAAGGGAAGTATGCTAGACATGAGGAGGTCAACGACATCATAAAGAGAAGCCTCGCCACAGCCCGTTGCCCAGCTCAACGGAAACCCCAAGTGCAGAGGTCTGATGGAAGTCAAAAGCGTCCTGATGGAGCCACTATGCTACCCTGAAAGGATGGCAAGCAGATTGCTTGGGATTACTCTTGTGCTGTCACAAGGGCAGACACCTACTTGCTATACTCCGTAGCTGAAGGGGGTGGAGCTGCCAGCCACAGGGAGACCCAGAAGACTTGCAAATATGAAGGCCTTCTCCCTTGCTATAACTTCATCCCAATAGGGTCGGAGACTCTTGGAGCATGGGGCAAGTGTGCTCTAAAGTTTCTCAGAGCTGGGTGAAAAACTCATCATAGAAACCAAGGACCAAAGGGCGACCAGCTTCCTCTTTCAGAGACTCAGTGTTGCGATCCAGAGGGGAAATGCCTGCAGCATTCTGGGCACACGGCTCACTGCCAGGGAGCTGGACGAAGTATTTGACATGTAGCTCTGAGTTGTTATCTATGTTGTTTTACTCCCTATTGTATTCTTGTCAATGTATTTTGTGGAAGTGGAATATTCAAATGGTTTCAGAAAGAAATCTAAATATTCTTCCTTGAAGCCTTTTTATCCACTTCTCCGAGGCTATGGGTCCCACAATGTACACAGAGGTGGACCATCCTGTATATATATTATATATATATATATAATATATATATATATATATATATATATATTATTAAATATTAATGATTACACAAAAAAGAGAAAGAACAGAAAAGTATAATGGACACACACAGGCTTATTGCTGAGGACTTTTAAATTGCATTTACTGTAGATTGAAGACTGTGTGTGTTATTAGATGTTGGAGGAAGGGATAATGAATTAGGTCATCTTTCTACATTCCTGGAACTCAAGTTTGTGCTTGCATCTGTATAAGAGGAAAATTGTTTTCATGTCATTTTGAAAAAAAAATGCATGGAATTTACCAGTGAGATGGAAGTGGTTGGAAGAAATGGGATTCCTATTACCTCTACATTTTAGTGCTGTTTTTTTTTCTCAAAAAAGAAAGTGCAACTCCAGTATTCTACATCAGTGGTATTACAACACCGAAAGATTGAGACACATGTACAACATCTTGGAATGTTTGTAGACGTTTCGCCATCTAGTGCCTTTATCAAGAGTGTTCATATTATGTCTGTGTATTATGCTAATGAAGCCTCTGGATGGCGAAACGTCTACAAAGTAAAGATACCCAGATGTTGCACATGTGTCTAATTCCGTAACTCCACTGTTACCTATGGAGCTGTGTGTACAAGTGCATTTTCTTGAAGTTTCTCCTGGTTCATGAGGTGCACACACTCACACACACACACACACACACACACACACACACACATACACACACACACACACACACACACAAACATACACACACACAACGGTACTGTTTTTGGTAAATGTGAATGACATAACGGAAGGGATAGACTCAGAAGTGTCCCTGTTTGCAGATGATGTGAAGTTAATGAGAAGAATTAAATCAGTCGAGGATCAGGCAAGACTACAAAGAGACCTAGACAGGCTACAAGCCTGGTCCAGTAACTGGCTCCTTGAATTTAACCCTGCCAAATGTAAAGTCATGAAGATCGGGGAAGGGCAAAGAAGACCGCAGACAGAGTATAGTCTAGGTGGCCAAAGACTGCAAACCTCACTCAAGGAAAAAGATCTTGGGGTGAGTATAATACCGAGCACATCTCCTGAGGCACACATCAATCAGATAACTGCTGTAGCTTACGGGCGGCTGGCAAACCTAAGAATAGCGTTCCAATACCTCACTAAGGAATCATTCAAGACTCTGTACACCATATACGTCAGGCCCATACTGGAGTATGCAGCACCAGTTTGGAACCCACACCTGGTCAAGCACGTCAAGAAATTAGAGAAAGTGCAAAGGTTTGCAACAAGACTAGTCCCAGAGCTAAAGGGATTGTCCTACGAAGAAAGGTTAAGGGAAATCGGGCTGACGACACTAGAGGACAGGAGGGTTAGGGAAAACATGATAAAGACATATAAAATACTGCGAGGAATAGATAAGGTGGACAGAGACAAGATGTTCCAGAGAGGGGACACAGAAACAAGGGGTCACAATTGAAAGTTGAAGACTCCTATGAGTCAAAGAGATGTTAGGAAGTATTTCTTCAGTCATAGAGTTGTCAGGAAGTGGAATAGCCTAGAAAATAACGTAGTGGAGGCTGGAACCATACATAGTTTTAAGACGAGGTTTGATAAAGCTCATGGAGCAGGGAGAGAGAGAAACTAGTTGCAATCAGTGAAGAGGCGGGACCAGGAGCTATGACTCGACCCCTGCAACCACAAATAGGGGAGTACAAATAGGTGAGTACACACACACACACACACACAGGGAGCAGAGATGCTGTGTGTTCCACTAACCACAATCTTCAACACATCCTTGAAACATGGCAGCTACCTGAGGCATGGAAGAAAGCAAATATAGTTCCCATTTTTAAGAAAGGAGACAGAAATGAGGCACTAAACTATAAACCAGTGTCACTGACGTGTATAGTATGCAAAGTCATGGAGAAGATCATCAGGAGGAGAATGATGGAGCACCTGGAAAGGAACAAGATTATAAACGACAACCATCACGGATTCATGGAAGGCAAATCCTGTGTCAGAGGGGTGGGTTGATTGCATTTTCTTGGACTGCAGGAAGGCCTTCGACACAGTTCCTCACAAGAGATTAGTGCAGAAGCTAGAGGATCAGGCGTGTATAACAAAAAGGGCACTGCAATGGATCAGAGAATACCTGACAGGGAGGCAACAACTGGTCATGGTACGTGACGAGGTATCACAGTGGGCGCCTGTGACGAACGGTGTCCCACAGGGGTCAGTCCTAGGACCAGTGCTATTCTTGGTATATGTGAATGACATGACGGAAGGGATAGACTCAGAAGTGTCTCCTTTCGCAGATGATGTGAAGTTAATGAGGAGAATTAAATCAGATGAGGATCAGGCAGGACTACAAAGAGACCTGGACATGCTGGACATCTGGTCCAGCAACTGGCTTCTCGAATTTAATCCCGCCAAATGCAAAGTCATGAAGATCGGGGAAGGGCAAAGAATACCGCAGACAGAGTATAGGCTAGGTGGCCAAAGACTGCAAACGTCACTCAAGGAGAAAGATCTTGGGGTGAGTATAACACCGAGCACGTCTCCGGAATCACATGTCAGCCAGATAACTGCTGCAGCGGACGGGCTACTGGCAAACCTAAGAATAACGTTCCGATACCTTAGTAAGAAATTAGAAAAAGTGCAAAGGTTTGCGACAAGGTTAGTTCCAGAGCTAAGGGGAATGTCCTACGAAGAAAGGTTAAGGGAAATCGGCCTGACAACACTGGAGGACAGGAGGGTTAGGGGAGACATGATAACGACATACAAAATACTGCGTGGAATAGACAAGGTAGACAGAGACAGGATGTTCCAGAGAGGGAACACAACAACAAGGGGACACAACTGGAAGCTGAAGACTCAGATGAGTCAAAGGGATGTTAGGAAGCATTTCTTCAGCCACAGAGTAGTCAGGAAGTGGAATAGTCTAGAAAAGATATAGTGGAGGCAGGAACCATACATAGTTTTAAGACGAGGTATGATAGAGCTCATGGAGCAGGGAGAGCAGAGACCCAGTAGCGGACAGCGAAGAGGCGGGGCCAGGAGCTGAGTCTCGACCCCTGCAACCACAATTAGGTGAGTACAATTAGGTGAGTACATACATACACACTCACGGATATACAACAGACCTAGTGTCTGTCTAATTGACATGTGCATCGGACAAAATGGTAACACACACACACGCACACACACACACACACACAGCCACCACTGCAACCATTACTCCTACAACTAATATTTTTTTCATTCTGTAGTGTTTTATTAACAGTTCATTAAGTTTTAATTGCTGCAATATAATCATTATTGTGTTGGTTATAGTTTACCCCTGGATAGTATTTAGTTGAATCCAATGTTTACCAAAGTGCTTCTTATGCTCCTTAAATGCTGTAATTATTATTTATACCTTAAGCGAGTAGTTTGTTTAATTATTCTGTATATCTATCTGCAAGAAAAGTTTCACATACATTCGAGTATCATCTGTTTCAGTAAAGTTTCATCCATTGTTTTGAGTTACTTTGAGTGTTTCTTTACATGATTTATTTCACAATGATAGTAGAATTTAGTTGCCCTCATCAGTGTATCGTCAGTTTATATGTAATTTGTAAAGCAATAACAGATGGTATATGATAATGTGGTTTCTTTTTTTTTCTACTCGACACATCTATTATTCTGTTGTTTTTGTTGTTCGTACATAGATACAGTTTGGTATGAGTCACGAAATCGTAATGACACGATTGTAAACAAACCATACCATGGGTGGGGTTCGAACCCTAGTGGCTAACGCGACGGTCTGGAGTTTTGAGACTCTGATCGCGGGTTATAACCCCACCCGTGGTGTGGATTACAGTTTGGCATAATTGTGAATATTGTTCATGATTTTTCCAAGATCCTTCCCATCTCTTGTTTCGATTATTTCTTTTCAAAAATAATTGTCAGTATCGGAAATAATTTTAGCCTATACGGAGTTATTCACATTAAAACTCATCTCCTATCACAATGCTAATTAATCTATTCAGATCACTGACCTTTGGCGGTTGCATTTTGTCCCAAGTGTTTCACACTCGCTACTGATCATTTATGTACACTGTGAAAATGACTGGACAAAGAAACAATCTTTCAGTGTTGTCCTTCAAACATTTCTACAATAAGTACTTGTCGTTGTTTCCTGTTTACGAGTCAGTCAATAACGCAGTCATAAAGTTTTCTTCTCGTATAACACGCGTTGTTTACGAGTCAGTCAGTAACGCAGTCATAAAGTTTTCTTCTCGTATAACACGCGTTGTTTACGAGTCAGTCAGTAACGCAGTCATAAAGTTTTCTTCTCGTATAACACGCGTTGTTTACGAGTCAGTCAGTAACGCAGCATAAAGTTTTCTTCTCGTATAACACGCGTTGTTTACGAGTCAGTCAGTAACGCAGTCATAAAGTTTTCTTCTCGTATAACACGCGTTGTTTACGAGTCAGTCAGTAACGCAGGCATAAAGTTTTCTTCTCGTATAACACGCGTTGTTTACGAGTCAGTCAGTAACGCAGTCATAAAGTTTTCTTCTCGTATAACACGCGTTGTTTACGAGTCAGTCAGTAACGCAGTCATAAACTTTTCTTCTCGTATAACACGCGTTATTATTCTGTCCAGAAAATTTCTTTGACGTCAATAGTCGATTTTTTTTTTTTTTGGAAATCAAGATATACAACTTTTACATCCACTTTATCATCTATGTTTTGTATATTCTTCTTTCAACACACCGGCCGTATCCCACCGTGTCAGGGTGGCCACCGAGGCAGGGTGGCCCAAAAGAAAAAAACGAAAGTTTCTCCTTTCACATCGAGTAATATATACAGGAGAAGGGGTTACTAGCCCCTTGCTCCCGGCATTTTAGTCGACTCCTACGACACGCATTGCTTACGGAGGAAGAATTCTGTTTCACTTCCCCATGGATAATCATATATATATAGATAGTATATGATTACAAATTACGGGCAAGTCAAAAAGGGTATGATTTTTTTTATCCAAATTCAATGTTAATTTCCGGTTATTTAGTTTTAATATTACAGAGAATTACTGATCTTGTTTGTAATGACTATTTCCACTGGTTTACCCAGCAATGATTTTAAGATGATGTGGAGATAGACGAGGCGTCTTGAATCTCTTGTTGATGTGGAGATATACGAGGCGTCTTGAATCTCTTGTTGATGTGGAGATATACAAGGCGTCTTGAATCTCTTGTTGATGTGGAGATAGACGAGGCGTCTTGAATCTCTTGTTGATGTGATGATAGACGAGGCGTCTTGAATCTCTTGTTGATGTGGAAGATAGACGAGGCGTCTTGAATCTCTTGTTGATGTGAAGATAGACGAGGCGTCTTGAATCTCTTGTTGAAATAACGAGGTCACTTGTTGTGAGCTCCGTCTTTCTCTGTTATGTATTCTTATTTTGTCTTAAAATCTTATTTGTGGAGTAAACGCTTGAATTTTGCTCTTTTTGATTTTTGATAGCGAGGCGTCTTGTTTTATTGATGTGAAATATTAAACGATCCGTTTTTGAATCTCTGTTATGAATAGACGAGGCGTCTTGAATCTCTTGTTGATGTGATGATAGACGAGGCGTCTTGAATCTCTTGTTGATATGAAGATAGACGAGGCGTCTTGAATCTCTTGTTGATATGAAGATAGACGAGGCGTCTTGAATCTCTTGTTGATATGAAGATAGACGAGGCGTCTTGAATCTCTTGTCGATATGAAGATAGACGAGGCGTCTTGAATCTCTTGTTAAATACTGAGGTCACATTTGTAGCTCCCCGTCTTTCTGTACTATGTATTCTTATTTTGTGTTAAATATTATTTGTGGGTAAACGCTTCAGTATGTATTGTCTCTTATTGTTATTGTAGCAGTCAGCTCATCTGTTTTACTTGATTTGTAAATATTCAACGTATCCAGGAATTTTAATATGTTAAAGCTGCTAATTGTGTAAATATTTAGTGTGTTAGATTCAAAATCTAAAAGAAATTTTGCGGCCTGGGTATGTTGGTGCCACGTTCAGTTGTAAACAGAGGCCAAAAAGAAGTGTTGAATATTTTTATCGGACTCTGTTTTTCATTATTATTCCATTAACGCTGTTTTTTTTCTCTTCTCTCCTGATGTATTAGAAAATGATTTTGGCTTACAATTTATTTTAATTGCATTGATTTTTTTCCGAATTTCTGTTTACCATAAATTATTTTTTTTTGCTTTCTGTATATACAATTATAACTGTATATAAATCACAGACCGGGTGGGGCTCGAAACCGTGCCAGGGGAATCCTAACATCGTCCTGCTCTCACCCTCTTCTGTGGTTTGTTTTCAGTCGTGTTATTACGATTTCGTGTGTCCTAACTGTATATAGATAGTATGGATTTCGTGAGTCGTAACTGTGTATAGTTAGTATGGATTTCGTGAGTCGTAACTGTGTATAGATAGTATGAATTTCGTGAGTCGTAACTGTGTATAGATAGTATGAATTTCGTGAGTCGTAACTGTGTATAGATAGTATGAATTTCGTGAGTCGTAACTGTGTATAGATAGTATGAATTTCATGAGTCGTAACTGTGTATAGATAGTATGAATTTCGTGAGTCGTAACTGTGTATAGTTAGTATGGATTTCGTGAGTCGTAACTGTGTATAGATAGTATGAATTTCGTGAGTCGTAACTGTGTATAGATAGTATGAATTTCGTGAGTCGTAACTGTCTATAGATAGTATGAATTTCGTGAGTCGTAACTGTCTATAGATAGTATGAATTTCGTGAGTCGTAACTGTCTATAGATAGTATGAATTTCGTGAGTCGTAACTGTGTATAGATAGTATGAATTTCGTGAGTCGTAACTGTGTATAGATAGTATGAATTTCGAGGTAGGCAGATAATTTAGGTTTCATATATACTCGTCGTTTTTGCTCATAATCTCAAATAATTGTTTAATCATTCACTCTGATTTTGTTTGATCCTTTTCAGGTTATATCTCTCGTGGTTTATTATGCCTGTCGAAAATCAGAATTATGTTTGTATTTAGTTGATCGATAGAGTTTATGTTGTTAATACCTCGCCACGTCTCAGTGACTGCTGCTCCGTAGTTGAGAACATTATATTGTTATTTTATATCTTTAAAGTTTGTGATTATTGTTAATTAGAGTTGTGGTTGTTATTGCTTAGTTTCTCCTCTACCAGTATAGTGTTGTCATGAGAAGCCGAGATGACGACATGTTGTCATGAGTAGCCAAGATGACGACATGTTGTCATGAGAAGCCGAGATGACGACATGTTGTCATGAGTAGCCGAGATGACGACATGTTGTCATGAGAGCGAATGACGACAGTGCATGCCGAGATGACGACATGTTGTCATGAGAAGCCGAGATGACGACATGTTGTCATGAGAGCCGAGATGACGACATGTTGTCATGAGTAGCCGAGATGACGACATGTTGTCATGAGTAGCCGAGATGACGACATGTAGTCATGAGAAGCCGAGATGACGACATGTTGTCATGGCATACGCAGGGCATGCCGAGATGACGACATGTTGTCATGAGAGCCGAGATGACGACATGTTGTCATGAGAGCCGAGATGACGACATGTAGTCATGAGAGCCGAGATGACGACATGTGGTCGCAACGTGGCAGGAGCCGAGATGACGACATGTTGTCTGTACAATGACACTGGCATGAGAGCCGAGATGACGACATGTTGTCATGAGAAGCCGAGATGACGACATGTGATTGTTTCACCACATATTAGGGGCATTGAAGACAATTACTATTATCGCTTCTTTGTTATTACTTATTGGTTTAATTTAACAATTCAACAGTGTCGTTCTTCTGGCTTTGTTTGAGGGACGATATTCGATAACGAGTAATTTATTTTCTCTCTCATTGTCTTGATATCTAATATATGTGGAATCATGTGCTTGTTCATCGATTTTTTTAATTTTAATCGAAATCAATCCCAATCCACTACTTTCTTTAATGAGTGTGAGACTTACTAAACATATTTTAATCCATATAAACCAATTTATCTTGGCAGATGCCACTTAGGTTATAACAAAGAGTCACTCATGTCAATATTGATGCTCTGACGATGCGTATGCAGATAAGTAATTTTAACTTCGGTATATGTAACGAATATTTGCGTAAAGGAAATAATTTTTATTCATGTGAATTGGTCTTCCAAACGGAAGACCAGGATTAATTTCATAATTTATCTGGTTATCGAAGTAGATATGATAGACTGTCTGCTCCCTCACCTCTCCCCTCTCACCTCCTCCTCTCCTCCTCTCCTCCCCCCTACCTCCTCCTCTCTCACTCTTGCCTCTGTCTTATGCTACTCAGGTTGCTCAAATAAAAGTTTTCTTGCTTAAAAAAGTATATTTCATTTTACAGACATCCATATGGTCTATACAGTCTATACCCATGACATCGTTAAGCGTGTAACCGTCTACGACATACCTAGGGAATAATGCTATAAATACTTGTCTTGGTCTCTTGCCTTTGAATTTCTTTATAATAATTTTCTCAAATCAACTCTTCATTAAATTATTAGTTCGAAATTAGTCCTTCAAATTGTATCCTCTGTGTACTTGTTGCTACAACAACAGTGTACTTGTTGCTACAACAAGAGTCCAGAGTACTATCTGCAGATCATACTAGGAAATTTCAGGGTGTGGATTCATTTTGGTCTTGGGACCAAAATGCTAAAGGTGAAGACGTCAATTCATCTAATCGTCGTGTCACCAGGTATAGTGCCATGTAGGAGGAGGGAATCACCAGGTATAGTGCCATGTAGGAGGGAATCACCAGGTATAGTGACATATGGAAGGAGGGAATCACCAGGTATAGTGCCATGTAGGAGGAGGGAATCACCAGGTATAGTGCCATGTAGGAGGAGGGAATCACCAGGTATAGTGCCATGTAGGAGGAGGGAATCACCAGGTATAGTGCCATATGGGAGGAGGGAATCACCAGGTATAGTGCCATGTAGGAGGAGGGAATCACCAGGTATAGTGTCATGTAGGAGGAGGGAATCACCAGGTATAGTGCCATGTGGGAGGAGGGAATCACCAGGTATAGTGCCGTATGGGAGGAGGGAATCACCAGGTAAGTGCCATGTAGGAGGAGGGAATCACCAGGTATAGTGCCATGTAGGAGGAGGGAATCACCAGGTATAGTGCCTATGGGAGGAGGGAATCACCAGGTATAGTGCCATGTGGAGGAGGGAATCACCAGGTATAGTGCTATTGGAGGAGGGAATCACCAGGTATAGTGCCATGTGGGAGGAGGAATCACCAGGTATAGTGCCATATGGGAGGGGGGAATCACCAGGTATAGTGCCATGTAGGAGGAGGGAATCACCAGGTATAGTGCCATGTAGGAGGAGGGAATCACCAGGTATAGTGCCATATGAGAGGAGGCAATCACCAGGTATAGTGCCATGTAGGAGGAGGGAATCAGCAGGTATAGTGTCATGTAGGAGGAGGGAATCACCAGGTATAGTGCCATGTGGGAGGAGGGAATCACCAGGTATAGTGCCATGTAGGAGGAGGGAATCACCAGGTATAGTGTCATGTAGGAGGAGGGAATCACCAGGTATAGTGCTATGTAGGAGGAGGGAATCACCAGGTATAGTGCCATGTAGGAGGAGGGAATCACCAGGTATAGTGTCATGTAGGAGGAGGGAATCACCAGGTATAGTGTAATGTGGGAGGAGGGAATCACCAGGTATAGTGCCATATGGGAGGAGGGAATCACCAGGTATAGTGCCATGTAGGAGGAGGGAATCACCAGGTATAGTGCCATGTAGGAGGAGGGAATCACCAGGTATAGTGTTATATGAGAGGAGGGAATCACCAGGTATAGTGCCATGTAGGAGGAGGGAATCACCAGGTATAGTGTCATGTAGGAGGAGGGAATCACCAGGTATAGTGCCATGTGGGAGGAGGGAATCACCAGGTATAGTGCCATGTAGGAGGAGGGAATCACCAGGTATAGTGTCATGTAGGAGGAGGGAATCACCAGGTATAGTGCCATGTAGGAGGAGGGAATCACCAGGTATAGTGCCATGTAGGAGGAGGGAATCACCAGGTATAGTGCCATGTAGGAGGAGGGAATCACCAGGTATAGTGCCATGTAGGAGGAGGGAATCACCAGGTATAGTGCCATGTAGGAGGAGGGAATCACCAGGTATAGTGCCATGTGGGAAGAGGGAATCACCAGGTATAGTGCCATGTAGGAGGAGGAATCACCAGGTATAGTGCCATGTGAGGAGGGAATCACAAGGTATAGTGCCATGTAGGAGGAGGGAATCACCAGGTATAGTGCCATGTGGGAGGAGGGAATCACCAGGTATAGTGCCATATGGAGGAGGGAATCACCAGGTATAGTGTCATGTGGAGGAGGGAATCAAAGGTATAGTGCCATGTAGGAGGAGGGAATCACCAGGTATAGTGCCATGTGGGAGGAGGGAATCACCAGGTATAGTGCTCATTGGGATAGACGAAGGGAATCACCAGGTATAGTGCCATGTAGGAGAGGGAATCACCAGGTATAGTGCCATGTGGAGAGGGAATCACAGGTATAGTGCCATGTGGAGGAGGGAATCACCAGGTATAGTGCCATGTGGAGGAGGGAATCACCAGGTATAGTGTCATGTGGAGGAGGAATCACCAGGTATAGTGCATGTGGAGGAGGGAATCACCAGGTATATGTCATGTGGAAGAGGAGGAATCACCAGGTATAGTGCACCAGTCATGTAGGAGGAGGGAATCACCAGGTATAGTGTCATGTGGAGGAGGGAATCACCAGGTATAGTGTCTATGTAGGAGGAGGGAATCACCAGGTATAGTGTCATGTGGGAGGAGGAATCACCAGGTATAGTGCATGTGTAGAGGGAATCACCAGGTATAGTGCCTTGTGGGAGGAGGGAATCACCAGGTATAGTGTCATGTGGAGGAGGGAATCAAGTCAGGTATAGTGCATGTAGGAGGAGGGATCACCAGGTATAGTGCATGTGGGAGGAGGGAATCACCAGGTATAGTGCCATGTGGAACAGGGAATCACCAGGTATAGTGTCATGTGTAGGGAATCACCAGGTATAGTTCATGTGGAGGAGGAATCACCAGGTATAGTCCATGTGGAGGAGGGAATCACCAGGTATAGTGTTATGTGGGATGAGGGAATCACCAGGTATAGTGTTATGTTGGAGGAGGGAATCACCAGGTATAGTGTCATGTGAGGAGGAATCACCAGGTATAGTGTCATGTGGGAGGAGGGAATCACCAGGTATAGTTTATGTGGGAGGAGGGAATCCCAGGTATAGTGTCATGTGGAGAGGGAATCACCAGGTATAGTTGCATGTAGGGAGGAGAATCACCAGGTCTAGTGTCATGGAGGAGGGAATCACCAGGTATAGTGTCATGTGGGAGGAGAGAATCACCAGGTATAGTTTTATGTGGGAGGAGGGAATCACCAGGTATAGTGTCATGTAGGAGGGAATCACCAGGTATAGTGTCATGTGGGAGGAGGGAATCACCAGGTATAGTGTCATGTGGGAGGAGGGAATCACCAGGTATAGTGTTATGTGGGAGGAGGGAATCACCAGGTATAGTGTTATGTGGGAGGAGGGAATCACAGGTATAGTGTATTGGAGGAGGGAATCACCAGGTATAGTGTCATGTGGGAGGAGGGAATCACCAGGTATAGTGTTATGTGGGAGGAGGGAATCACCAGGTATAGTGCTATGTGGGAGGAGGGAATCACCAGGTATAGTGTTATGTGGGAGGGAATCCCCAGGTATAGTGTCATGTGGGAGGAGGGAATCACCAGGTATAGTTTTATGTGGGAGGAGGGAATCACCAGGTATAGTGTCATGTGGGAGGAGGGAATCACCAGGTATAGTGTTATGTGAGGAGGGAATCACCAGGTATAGTGTCATGTGGGAGGAGGAATCACCAGGTATAGTGTCATGTGGGAGGAGGGAATCACCAGGTATAGTGTCATGTGGGAGGAGGGAATCACCAGGTATAGTGTCATGTGGGAGGAGGGAATCACCAAGGTATAGTGTCATGTGGGAGGAGGAATCACCAGGTTAGTGTCATGTGGAGGGGAATCACCAGGTATAGTGTCATGTGGGAGGAGGGAATCACCAGGTATAGTGTCATGTGGGAGGAGGGAATCACCAAGTATAGTGTCATGTGGGAGGAGGGAATCACCAGGTATAGTGTCATGTGGGAGGAGGGAATCACCAGGTATAGTGTCATGTGCTGGAATTAACAATTAAGGATATTTCAGTACAGCGGCGTATATCTCTGTTGGAGTTTTTGTAGATTATCTGATTTTTGTAGTGCATAAGATGCCTCACTTTTGATCATTGCATACGTTGCTGAGGTTACCTGCATTACTGTGTTCTCGAACCAGTGTTGAAAGAGACGTCCCCGTTTCTTCTAATTAGTTCTTCTTGCAAGCTCTGCATGATAGTGTAAATTCCCGCTTCGTATTGGTACTGTCTATGATGTAAGACCTGGTCGTGGTACCTACGCAATATTGCAACTTGACAGGGAAAGTGAGCGTTCTTGGCCACTTCACCTTGCAGAACCAAGAATCAAAGTTTCTCAATGGTATTGTTGTTGGTTGAGTTCAGTATATTTTAAGATCTGCATTTGCAATATTGTCTAAAGTATGGAGGGAAATGTAAGTAACCATGTGAATGTACATGTAAAGGAATACGTTTTCTAAAAAATCGAAACCTGAGACGCTGATAGCTATTAGGAAAACACATATATATATACACGTCTTCTGGTGTTACAGTGGTGGCGCTTGAAGAAATAAGTAGGGACTTACACACTGAAATAGTGTCTTTGCTGGGTGACCATCATAGAAGAACATCAAGGAATGATACCAATTTAATTTTCCATTTCATAAAACAAAGGCAAAGTACAATAAATAGAAGCAAACATGACACTGTTCGTCCCATGTCCTGGAACAATGATGATCACAAACAATACATAAACATGACGGTGCTCAACCTGTGTTCTACAACACACTTGGCTACAATCATGACATCCATGTAGAGGATTCTTAATTCAATAAACTGGCGCTATCTTCCTTCTGCTTGGATAAACAATGCAGTTTTGTTATTCCCAGGAATGCACTCAGGGTGTGGCTATACCACGTCAACAGCACTCAGGGTGTGGCTATACCACGTCAACAGCTCTCAGGGTGTGGCTGTAACACGTCAACAGCAGTCAGGGTGTGACTGTAACACGTCAACAGCAGTCAGGGTGTGACTGTAACACGTCAACAGCAGCCAGGGTGTGACTGTAACACGTCATCAGCAATCAGGGTGTGGCTGTAACACGTCAACAGCAGCCAGGGTGTGGCTGTAACACGTCAACAGCAGCCAGGGTGTGGCTGTAACACGTCAACAGCAGCCAGGGTGTGGCTGTAACACGTCAACAGCAGCCAGGGTGTGGCTGCAACACATCAACAACATCCAGGGTGTGGCTGTACCACCTCTGCAGTTGCCAGGGTGTGACTGTGCCACCTCTGCAGTTGCCAGGGTGTGGTTGTACCACATCTGCAGTTGCCAGGGTTTGGCTGTGCCACCTCTGCAGTTGCCAGGGTGTGGCTGTGCCACCTCTGCAGTTGCCAGGGTGTGGCTGTGCCACCTCTGCAGTTGCCAGGGTGTGGCTGTGCCACCTCTGCAGTTGCCAGGGTGTGGCTGTGCCACCTCTGCAGTTGCCAGGGTGTGGCTGTGCCACCTCTGCAGTTGTCAGGGTGTGCCACCTCTGCAGTTGCCAGGGTGTGGCTGTGCCACGTCTGCAGTTGCCAGGGTGTGGCTGTGCCACGTCTGCAGTTGCCAGGGTGTGGCTGTGCCACCTCTGCAGTTGCCAGGGTGTGCCACCTCTGCAGTTGCCAGGGTGTGGCTGTGCCACCTCTGCAGTTGCCAGGGTGTGCCACTTCTGCAGATGCCAGGGTGTGGCTGTGCCACCTCTGCAGTTGCCAGGGTGTGGCTGTGCCACCTCTGCAGTTGCCAGGGTGTGGCTGTGCCACCTCTGCAGTTGCCAGGGTGTGGCTGTGCCACCTCTGCAGTTGCCAGGGTGTGGCTGTGCCACCTCTGAAGTTGCCAAGGTGTTGTTGTATTAAATGTTTTATCTTACGTTGATTTACGCTGTTCGTGTCACTACCAGCTGCACGCGGAGAGCTAGACCCGCATGTATATTATAACAGATATACACTTCTCGTTGAAAACTGGAAATATATACCTTCCGGTGTATATTCAGATATATAAAAACTCTTGATGTATATCCACTGAGATAAATATACCCAACATTTTTCTTGGTGTATTTACCTGGAGAGAATTTCGGGGGTCAACGCCCCCGCGGCTCGGTCTGACACCAGGCATCATGGTTGATCAGGGTCTGATCAACCAGGCTGTTACTGCTGGCCGCACGCAAACTGACGTACGAACTACAACCTGGTTGGTCAGGTACAGCGAAACTTGAACCTGTTAGTGTATATCCACTTATCAACAAACCATAATTTTATATCTGGTACGTTATATATTATGTTATAGAAGTCTTAGCAAGACGTTCCTCGCAGCGAATTTGCTGAGATTGCTTACTCATTCCAGCAATTTTGCAAGCTCCTGATGATGTGTTGATTGCAACACGAAAGGCCTAGAGCTATCATTCAACTCCCCCCGTGGTAGTTTTGGATACTATTATCAAAATATCTTGACAGCGTTACAATAGTCTGTAACGTTCCATGTTTAATGCTGTCCTTAGTGGATCAATGTCTTTTAGCAATCCTTAGACAATGTTATGTGCATATGGCAACAATGTTATGTGTATATGGCAACAATGTTATGTGCATATGGCAACAATGTTATGTGCATATGGCAACAATGTTATGTGTATATGGCAACAATGTTATGTGCATATGGGAACAATGTTATGTGCATACGGCAACAATGTTATGTGCATATGGCAACAATGTTATGTGCATATGGCAACAATGTTATGT
>WNWK01029692.1:0-24165 GCA_009830355.1 Cherax destructor
ATCCAACACTACAGAGGTGGCCACAGTGATCCAACACTACAGAGGTGGCCACAGTGATCCAACACTACAGAGGTGGCCACAGTGATCCAACACTACAGAGGTGGCCACAGTGATCCAACACTACAGAGGTGGCCACAGTGATCCAACACTACAGGGTGGCCACAGTGATCCAACACTACAGAGGTACAGTGATCCAACACTCGGGTGGACGTGATCCAACACTACAGAGGTGGCCACAGTGATCCAACACTACAGAGGTGGCCACAGTGATCCAACACTACAGAGGTGGCCACAGTGATCCAACACTACAGAGGTGGCCACAGTGATCCAGCACTACAGAGGTGGCCACAGTGATCCAGCACTACAGAGGGGGCCACAGTGATCCAACACTACAGAGGTGGCCACAGTGATCCAGCACTACAGAGGTGGCCACAGTGATCCAGCACTACAGAGGTGGCCACAGTGATCCAGCACTACAGAGGTGGCCACAGTGATCCAGCACTACAGAGGTGGCCACAGTGATCCCAGCACTACAGAGAGGTGGCCACAGTGATCCAGCACTACAGAGGTGGCCACAGTGATCCAGCACTACAGAGGTGGCCACAGTGATCCACTGAGGTGGCCACGTATCCAGCACTAGGGTGGCCACAGTGATCCAGCACTACAGAGGTGGCCACAGTGATCCAGCACTACAGAGGTGGCCACAGTGATCCAGCACTACAGAGGTGGCCACAGTGATCCAGCACTACAGAGGTGGCCACAGTGATCCAGCACTACAGAGGTGGCCACAGTGATCCAGCACTACAGAGGTGGCCACAGTGATCCAACATCAGAGATGGCCACAGTGATCCAACATCACAGAGGTGGCCACAGTGATCCAACATCACAGAGGTGCACAGTGATCAACACGAGGTGGCCACAGTGATCCAACATCACAGAGGTGGCCACAGTGATCCAACATCACAGAGGTGGCCACAGTGATCCAACATCACAGAGGTGGCCACAGTGATCCAACATCACAGAGGTGGCCACAGTGATCAACATCAAGAGGTGGCCACAGTGATCCAACATCACAGAGGTGGCCACAGTGATCCAACATCACAGAGGTGGCCACAGTGATCCAACATCACAGAGGTGGCCACAGTGATCCAACATCACAGAGGTGGCCACAGTGATCCAACATCACAGAGGTGGCCACAGTGATCCAACATCACAGAGGTGGCCACAGTGATCAACATCACAGAGGTGGCCACAGTGATCCAACATCACAGAGGTGGCCACAGTGATCCAACATCACAGAGGTGGCCACAGTGATCCAACATCACAGAGGTGGCCACAGTGATCCAACATCACAGAGGTGGCCACAGTGATCCAACATCACAGAGGTGGCCACAGTGATCCAACATCACAGAGGTGGCCACAGTGATCCAACATCACAGAGGTGGCCACAGTGATCCAACATCACAGAGGTGGCCACAGTGATCCAACATCACAGAGGTGGCCTAACAGGTGGGATCCAACATCACAGAGGTGGCACAGTGGATCAACATCACAGAGGTGGCCACAGTGATCCAACATCACAGAGGTGGCCACAGTGATCCACTCCGAGGTGGCACGTGATCCAACATCACAGAGGTGGCCACAGTGATCCAACATCACAGAGGTGGCCACAGTGATCCAACATCACAGAAGTGGCCACAGTAGAGCCGCACCTTCCTGTGAAATAAAGAACAGTCATTAAAGTTACTTTACTTTCATTTTTCAATTTCTCTTTGTTTTAATTTCTTTTAACATATGTTCACTTCTAGTTCTTATATTTTATTTTTAACAAAGGAGTAAAGATAACCCCGAAACTAGTCGGGAATAAATATATTAGGCAGCAGTGCTAGTTAGTTGGTTAATTAATGTGGTTTAAAACCTATGACCTGCAGGAGGGTCATTAAGGCTGCATGTCACCTCTTCACCGCCACTCAACAATACTTTAATACCTAAAATAACTCTGTGTATACACACAGGACACACCGAGAGGTGTATATCTCAGTGCATAAAGTATATACAGTGAGAGACATGCTGATTTTCACCCTCCATATATATATATATATATATATCCTCTCATCTCTCTCCATCTTCCTCTATGCCTCTCTCCCTCCATCTTCCCTCTATGCCTCTCTCCCTCCATCTTCCCTCTATGCCTCTCTCCCTCCATCTTCCCTCTATGCCTCTCTCCCTCCATCTTCCCTCTATGCCTCTCTCCCTCATCTTCCCTCTACCTCTCTCCCTCCATCTTCCCCCTATGCCTCTCTCCCTCCATCTTCCTTCTATGCCTCTCTCCCTCCATCTTCCCTCTATGCCTCTCTCCTCCATCTTCCTCTATGCCTCTCTCCCTCCATCTTCCCTCTATGCCTCTCTCCTCCATCTTCCCTCTATGCCTATCTCCCTCCATCTTCCCTCTATGCCTCTCTCCCTCCATCTTCCCTCTATGCCTCTCTCCCTCCATCTTCCCTCTATGCCTCTCTCCCTCCATCTTCCCTCTATGCCTCTCTCCCTCCATCTTCCCTCTATGCCTCTCTCCCTCCATCTTCCTCCTCTCTCCTCCATCAGCCTCTCTCCTCTATCTTCCCTCTATGCCTCTCTCCCTCCATCTTCCCTCTATGCCTCTCTCCCTCCATCTTCCCTCTATGCCTCTCTCCCTCCATCTTCCCTCTATGCCTCCTCTCCTCTTCTTCCCTCTATGCCTCTCTCCTCCATCTTCCCTCTCTCCTCCATCCCTCCCTCCCTCCTACCTCTCCCAGTAGAGCCACACTTCCGCCTTTGTATTAAGTTGAGATTTTGTGTGAATTATTCTTCTGGTTTACTGGCTGTTTTAAATACAATTTAGTATGGTTTATCCTTTTGGTTCAGGTTTGGCTGGAACTCTCACAGATCCCTGCTCGATTTATTTTGCTTAAATATTTGTCTCTCTAAACTGCCTCTTGACTTGTTTTATTTCTTTCAGTTGGGATTTATTCTAGACTACATGTTGACCTCTTTTGTTTCTTTTGGTTCGGGTTTTGTTGTTTTAAAAGGAAAAAATGCTAATAGTATAGTGAGTTGAGATCAAGGGTTGGCTACAAGTCTGCTAGAGACACAATGTGTGTGTGATACAAATATTTATTGACACATTTATTCTTGCCACTAATTATTGACCTGATAAATGTGAAGGTTTACACTGCTCAGTTTTTTCTCTATTAGTTTACTCTGTTTACAGTGTTTGTACCAGAGTTTACTCTGCTCACAGTGTCTGTCTGCCAGAATGTACTCTTATTCACAAACTGTGATAATGTCTGTTTTCCTTCTAACAGACTTTTCTTCAGTAACTCCTTCAGTTCCTTTAAACACTCTCTCTCTCTATCTCTCTCTCTCTCTCTCTCTCTATCTCTCTCTCTCTCTCTCTCTCTTTATATATATATATAATGGGGTTATTGCAGCTTAGAAGCATATTTGGGGATTGTGTTGTTTAGATTTTATAATTATGTATGTTAAGTGGTGTAACCTAATAAGGAGAAGTGACTGACTTGCTGTGTGTCTACGTGCATGACTATGTGAGTGACTGAGTGCACGACTATGTGAGTGACTGAGTGCACGACTGTGTGAGTGAGTGGCAGCCCCATCACACTCACCAACACTGTTACTCAGACATTTCTCGTATTCTTAAAGCTACGTCTCTCTCACTCTCTCCTAACATCTCTATGGTTCAACTGGGTTCTTAGCTTCCTTGTAGTCTGCATTTGACCTATTTCTGTTGCCACCAACACCCTGATTCATCAGGCTATCAACTAGTAGGCCTGGTCTGGGACCGGGCCGCGGGGGCGATGACTTCTGGAATCGACTACATGTAGGCAGGCAGGTAGTCCTCTTGTTTTTAAACTTCATATTAAAAAAAAACAATCTCCACTGTCAAAACCTCTTAAGAAGTTTGTACGTCGTTGTCGTGTCTCCCCTTGTTCTTCACTATTCGAAAGATGTTAGCTTCACTTTCTTAACACTTACTTTCTACCATTGGAACTAGTCTGGATACGAACCTTTCAATTTTCCTGAGTTTATGTACCTACCTGATCAGGTTGTTGGTTCCATGCTGGTGCTGCTCACTCGCTTTGGTCTGACATTTATGTGATATCCTTGAGAACTCTTTGTTAAGGTCTTTGAAGGCATTTTGTGTGTATATGTTAATGTGTATATATATGTGCTTGTATTTAAATGTGTGCTTGTATTTAAATGTGTGTTTGTGTATGCATGTTTGTGTGCATTTGTGTATGTATATGTATGTGTGTGTTGGCGCTTAACACAGAGTGCCACTCTTCCTAAACACTGTGATGTTTGTGTTGGTGCTTAACACAGAGTGCCACTCTTCCTAAACACTGTGATGTTTGTGTTGGTGCTTAACACAGAGTGCCACTCTTCCTAAACACTGTGATGTTTGTGTTGGTGCTTAACACTGAGTGCCACTGTTTGTAAACATTGTGAATTTTCGACAAACTTACCCCTCTCTTTATTTAAGGAATAAGACGCATGTATAACACTTGAGTATTACTGGCGAAACACTTCACCTACACAGAAGGTATCTTCAGTGGAATACAGGAAAATATAACACTGGATGTAGTACCAGGAGGTGGTCAGTCCCTCGCCTTCTGCTGAGACTGTTCGACTGATAACTTAAATTTTTTGACTACTGTTTCTAGTGTTATATTTGTATGTATTCGATTGAAGAAGTCTGCTGCGCAGGCGAGGAGTTTCCATAATAAAGGTGCTTAGGTGATTCACATGTCTCTTAGTTATCTACATATTAGGACAGGTTCTGTTTCTCTAGGTAGCTAAGTGTTAGTGAACCCATACTCACTCTCTCTCTCTCTCTCTCTCTCTCTCTCTCTCTTTCTCTCTCTCTCTTTCTCTCTCTCTCTCTCTCTCTTTCTCTCTCTCTCTCTCTTCTTTTCTCTCTCTCTCTCTCTCCACACACACACACACACACCACACACACACACATTAAAACACCCTTGAAAATCCCACAAGGTAAATGACTTGCTTGTTTTCCTGGGTATATATATATCACAGTGTTAAAATATTCATACATTTTGGTTGTACCAGGAAAATTCATTTATATTATATTCATGGAACTGGGAATATATATATTGTTACATGCAAAATCAGGAGGTGGGGCAGCTCAACCTCCTGGCTTTATTACCTTCTTAAAATTGAAAAGTGACCAGTCCTGTGTTCAGAAAATTAATATAAAGAGTTAGCTCCTCTCTGCATATTAATTTCGGTATTTATTACAGTAGAAAGGTAATGTATGTATTTTGTCTAAACTCGTAATATATTTTTTAATTATATAAAGTTAGATTTTTAGTGTTTTTGTTTATTTTTTAGTGTTTTTTTTATTTTTGTTTGTTTATTTTTTAGTGTTTTTGTTTATTTTTTAGTGTTTTTTTTATTTTTGTTTGTTTATTTTTAGTGTTTTTGTTTATTTTTAGTGTTTTTGTTTATTTTTAGTGTTTGTTTTTGTCATTCTCATACTGTCGTTGGGCCTCCCTTCTTACCTGTGCATATTCGTTTCTGGCTCTACGACTGCTCTCCTTATTTTCCTGGGTCCTTTGCCTTTTATACTTCTTCCATTCCCTGGCACACTTGGTTTTTGCCTCCCTGCACCTTTGGGTGAACCACGGGCTCATCCTGGCTTTTTCGTTGTTTCTGTTTCCCTTGGGTACAAACTTATCCTCAGCTTCCTTGCATATTGTTGTCACATATTCCATCATCTCGTTTACTGATTTCACTTCCAGTTCTCTGTCCCACTGAACCTCGTTTAAGAAGTTCTTCATGCCCGCGTAGT
Source organism: Cherax destructor (assembly GCA_009830355.1). Taxonomy (NCBI): domain Eukaryota; kingdom Metazoa; phylum Arthropoda; class Malacostraca; order Decapoda; family Parastacidae; genus Cherax; species Cherax destructor. Next base: position 5,864 of record WNWK01029692.1, read on the forward strand.
CCCCTTTCTTGTAGTTTGGCTTTATTCTTCTGGCCCTATCTGCCTCCCCCTCCACCTGTAACTCTACTGTGTAATCAAAGCTTAAAACCATATGATCACTGGCCCCGAGGGGGACTTTCATGTGTGATGTCCTCAATATCACTCAAGGTGAAGACTAGGTCCAGTCTCGCTGGTTCATCCCCTCCTCTCTCCCTGGTAGTATCCCTTACGTGTTGGTACATGAAGTTTTCCAGTACCACCTCCATCATCTTAGCCCTCCACGTATCTTGGCCCCCATGTGGCTCCAAGTTCTCCCAGTCTATTTCCTTGTGGTTGAAGTCACCCATGATCAGTAGCTTTGCCCTGCTCGCATGAGCCCTTCTGGCCACTTCAGCCAGTGTGTCAACCATCGCTCTATTACTCTCATCATACTCTTGCCTTGGCCTCCTGCTGTTCTGTGGTGGGTTATACATCATGGCAATTACCAACTTGGGACCTCCAGACTGTAGCATTCCTATTATGTAATCTCCTGCTTCTCCTCTGTCTCCTCTCTTCAGCTCATCAAAATCCCATCGGTTTTTGATCAGCAGTGCCACTCCTCCACCCCCTCTGTTCCCTCTGTCTTTCCTCAGGATCTGGTAGCCCATTGGAAAGATGGCATCTGTTATCATACCTGTGAGCTTGGTTTCTGTGAGAGCTATTATGTCCGGTGATGCCTTTGACTCTTTCGTGCCACTCCTCCCACTTATTTGTTATTCCATCAGCAATGGTGTACCATACCTTCAGTTGCCTCTCTAACACTGTGTTTTGGGGGGTCTGTGAGGGTGGGGGACCTGGCGGTGGACTGTGGGATTCTATAGTGGAGTGTTGGGTTGGGGGTGTGAATGTGGGTTGTAGTTTGTGTTAGGATAGTGTGCTTGGTTGTTGGGTGTTGGGGGTGGTTCTGTGTGTGCTTGCTCTTGTTGCTCTGCCCTGCTCTTGTTGTCCTCTGCTGATTCTGTCCTTGTCTCCTCCTAGCTCCTTTGCCTTTGTGTCCTCTCCCTCAGCTGCTGTCGTTTTGTTTTTGTTCTGTCTCGGTCTAGGAACACCCTCTTGTATTCTTCTGTTTCCTTCAATCGTGGTTTCTCTTGGAGGATTCTGTCCTGCACTGTTTCTGTCCTGAGAATCAGCTTGAGCGGTCGATTTCTTCCCTTCAGTACCCCCTATTCGCTGAAAATTTACAATCTCAGACATGTCTTCCTCACCTATTTCTTTGAGGATGTTCTCAATCTCCTTTCTTTCTGCCTGCTGTCTTTCAGTGTGTGTCCTTCCCTTGCTCTCCTTCAGTCCATGAATAAACACTGCCTTTGCCCTCTCCTCCCATTGCCTTTCCCTCTGCGACTCTGGTTCCTGTCTGTACATGGCCATTTTCTCCCTTTTTTTTCCTGTAGCTCTTGGTGGCATGATCGTGGCTCTGCTTTTGCCTTATTCCCCTCTCCACCTGCTCCCAGCTGCTCACCCCCATCACTCCTTGGCACTGCTTGGTAGGCAGATACGGCCGTAGCGTAAGTTATATCTCCTTCCTTCCCAATGGGCCTCCCTGATGCTGTGTCTTTTCTGGTCAGCACCCTGTAACCTGCTTCAGCCTGTTTACCTTATCTTCTAGGACCTTTATCCTGGCTACTTCAACTTCGACTTGTGACTCTCAACTCCTCTTCTCCTCCTCCAACCTCTTTTCCAATTTCTCAGAAAGCTCTGTCTCCATTTTTGCAGAAAGCTTTACTAGTTTTCTCTCCCACTTTTGTTCCATCCTTTTGCACTGTTCTTCCATCCATTCTTCCTTACCAGGACCATTCTCCTCTGGTCCCTGGTTCCTTCGAGAGTGTGTGTGTGTGTGTGTGTGTGTGTGTGTGTGTGTGTGTACGTGTGTTTGTGTGTGTTTGTGCGCAATAAAAATCACAGAAAACAGGTGATATCACAATACGCAAAACAACCAGAGTAAAAAATAGTGAACTCAAGCAAAATTCCAGTTCCTTGATACTGTAAGAAATCACGAAAGCTCTTGGAAGTTCACTATTTTTCACTGTGGTTGCTTTGTTATATATATATAATGTGTGTGTGTGTGTGTGTTTGATAATGTTTTCTTGGGAATTTGTAATGTTGAAATGCTGGTGTTTTCTTGACGTCAGTGCTCAATGCGTTCTTAGAACATCAGTCGTTATACTCACCTTGTGTGTACTCGCCTCTTCGTGACTACAGAGGTCGAGTCTCTGCTCCTAGCCACGTATCGCGGTTACTCACAAACTGTTACATTTTTCCTTTCCTCTTGGGCCCTATCATACCTACACTTAAGACTGTGTATTCATTTTGCTTCCACAAATTCTGTATCCAGATTTATATAGGGATTCTGCCTCTACGACTTTCCCGTTTAAGTCATTCCACTTCCTTACTATTGTGAGTCTAAAGAAATATTTCCTAATATATCTGTGCCTTCGTGTACCATTGACCTGCCTCTCAAAATTTCCCGAGCATATGCTGTACTTTTCTCCAGGCTGAGGGACTGATACATCAGTCTCTTCATCTTTCACAGTTCTTCTCTGTATTAGACTGAAGAAACCAGTGGCTGGTGGTGCGTTTCCCCAATAAAGATTCCCACCTGTTGTACAAGTGTCTCATTCTTCAACTCTGTCCATCCTGTCAATTCCTTTCATTATTATCCTTCTGTCCTCTAATGTTGTTAGGGTTAGCTCCTCTAGCTCTCCTCATAGGTCATACCCCTCACCTCTGGGACTAGTCTCGTTGCTAACCTTTACACTTTTTTCCAGTTCCTTTACATACTTTTTCAGATGTGGGCTTCATATTGGTGCTGCATACTCCGAAAGTGGGCCTAACATATACACTGTAAAAAAGTCGTGAATGCCTCCTTGTTGGTTTCTGAAAGTTACCTTTTAAATTTACCAGACTCGCGTTTGCTGCAACATTTATTGGCTTGATGTGTACCTCAGGCGAAATGCTCGGCACTATGCTAACCCCGAGGTCCTCCTTCAGGGAGGTTTGTAGCTTTTGTCCCCCGAGCCTGTTCACTGTTTTCTGTTGGTTCTTCCTGGTCGTTTGTGTCTTCCGATTTTCATAACTTTGCATTTACCGAAGTTAAATTATAATTGCCACTTAAACAGACCAGTCCTGCAGCTTGTCCAGATCCATTTCCAGTCTTTCCTGGTCTACTCCTGTTTGTATGCTCATTAGTTTCAAATTATCTGCAAACAGGGACACCTTTGACTCGATTTCCTGTTATGTCGTTCAAATACACGAAAGTACTGGCCCAAGTACTGCTACTTGTGGAACCCCACTCATCACACTCGCCTATTCCGATACCTCCTTGAAAATATCTCGTTGCTTCCTTCCAGTTAATTGATACACTGTAGTTTCTCTCTCTCTCTCTCTCTCTCTCTCTCTCTCTCTCTCTCTCTCTCTCTCTCTCTCTCTCTCTCTCTCCACACTCATTCACTCAAGAACAAATGGTAGGAACAATTCACCTGAACATTGATAGGCCACAGAGGTGGTGGTACTGGTGGGGTGCAGTGTAGCGAAGCTGTGTCTGGCGTTGGGGTCTCTCCCGTTGCTTGGTACATTTATGGTACACCAGACGAACCTTCACCCACCTCACCTGTCACTGGTACCTTCATGATCTTTTAATTATGGTACACCATACGCACCTTCACCTCGTCCCATTTACCCCTAGTAATTTTTTGTGTGGTTAAGTGCTTGTTAAGGTGTATTCAAAGTGTCAGGGGCTGTCACTTGAGGGCGCTGGTTGAGTGGATAAACTTAAGGGGCAGGTTGTTGCTTAATTCATAGTAATCAAAGTGTTGTGAGTTGCTTCTGATGTCTTCTTCACTGCTGCCTGGTGGTGGTCAGGCCTGCACGCACGCGCGCACACACACGCGCCTGCACTATATGAATACACACGCTTACACATGCATACACACATACGTGCACACATGCACAAGAACACACGCCCCCGTGCACACAAATACACACAGTTTCGAGAATAGGTATGATTGGGCCTAAGAGGCCAGGAACGAATTAGGGCGGCGATTTTGGTGTAAGAGTCGAGTCAAAGAGCTGAGACTCGACCCCCGCAATACATTTCAGTGAGTGCGCCCCGCACACACCTTCACTCATAGAGAGGACCTAGCGGTGAGCATAGCAGATGACGTGGTGATAGTGATATACAACCCTCCACTAAATAGCAAGATGCCAACTTCAAGCACCAACATGTTAAGAGAGAGAGAGGATGAACCAGCAAGGCTGGACCTTGTACTCACCTAAGTGGTTCTGACATATGAGATATTACGTGTGAAAGGCCCCTTGGTGGTAGTGACTATGTAGTCCTGAGTTTCAAATACATTGTAGAATTAACAGTGGAGAGAACCAGCACAGGAAGGAGATAAAAGCCAAACTTCAAGAGATGACCACACAGGCATGAGGTAATTACTGTATGTGGTACAGTGGGAAAAAGAACTAGAAGAAAAGACAGTGAATGAGATGATGGAGCATGTGGCCAAAGTGCAGGCAGGAGGAGGAGGAGGAGGGAAGTTCGTACCCAAAGGGCAGTAGAAACAATGGAAAGACCAGAGTGAGCCCATGGTTTGCCAGAGGTGTAGAAAGGCCAAAACCAAACGTGCTGGACTCAGCTAGGGCATGGGAAAAGTATTGAAGGCAAAGAAATCAAGAAAACAAGGAGCTGAGCTAAGAACCAGAAAGGCGTATACACAGATAAGGAGGGAGGCTCAACGGCAATGTGAGAATAACGTAGCATCAGGAGGAGAACATCAGTCAAGGACCAGGTAATCAGGCTGAAGAAGGAAGGTGGTGAGCCTACAAGGAATGACCAGAGATGTTTCTCAGAGTAGACAGAAAGGCTTCCAGTCGGAATGGGTGCATGTGACGAGTGGGGTTCCACAAGGATCAGTCCTAGGGTCGGTGCTGTTTTTGTATACGTGAATGACATGATAGAAGGGATAGAATTAGAGGTGTCCCTTTTCACAGATGACGTGAAACTAATGAGAATACAAGCGGACGAGGACTAGGAAAGGCTACAAAGGGATCTGGACAGGCTTCAGGCCTGGTCTGACAAATGGCTCATGGAGTTTAACTCCACCAAATGCAAAATAATTAAGCTTTGGGAAACACAAAGAAGATCGCAGATGGAGTACAGCCTAGGAGATCAGAGGCTGCAAAACTCACTCAAGGAAAGGGATCTTGGGGTGAGCATCATACCGAGCACATCAACCAAATAACTGCTGCTGCATATAGACGCCTGGCAAACCTAAGAATAGTGTTTCGATATCTAAGAAAGGAATCATTTATGACACTGTACACCGTGTACGACAGGCCCATATTGGAGTATGCAGCACCAGTATGGAACCCACACCTGGTCAAGCACGTCAAGAAATTAGAGAAAGCACAAAAGTTTGTAACAACAAGACTAGTCCCAGAGCTAAGGGGCATGTCCTACAAGGAGAGGTTAAGGGAACTCAACCTAGTAACACTGGAGGACTAGAGAGGATATGAGAACGATATACAAAATATTGAGAGGAACTGACAAGGCGGACAGGGACAGAATGTTTTAGAGATAGGAACAAGAGGACACATCTGGAAGTTGAAAACTGAGATGAGTCATAGGGATGTTAGGAAGTATTTCTTGAGGCATAGAATTTTCAGAATATGGAACAGTCTGGAGAGTGAAGTGTTGGAGGCAGGATCCATACATAGCTTTAAGAAGAGGTACGAAAAAGGCTCTTGGAGCCGGGAGAGAAAAGGCCCCAAGTAGAGACCCCAAAAAGGCGGGGTCAGGGGGCTGAGACTCGACCCTTGCAACCACAACTAGGTAGTACACACACACCGCTTATTCATATAGTGTACTCACCTATTTGTGGCTGCAGGGGTCGATCACTCCTGGCCCCGCCTTTTCACTGACCCTTCTGGGTTCTCTCTCTCCCTGCTCCATGAGCTTCATCATACCTCGTCTTAAAACTGTGAGTTTCTGCCTTCTCAACCCTTTCAGACTATTCCATTTCCCTGACAACTCTATGACTGAAATCTTCCTAACATCTCTTTGACTCCCCTGAGTCTTCAATTTCCCCCGGACCCCTTGTTTCTGTGTCTCATCTCTGGAACATCCTGTCTCTGTCCACCTTGTCAATTCCTCCGGTATTTGTATGCCCTTTTATCATGTCCCCCCAAACTCTCCTGTCCTCCAGTGTCGTCGGGCCCCCTGGTTGCGGGGGTCGAGTCTCAGTTCCTGGCCCCACCTTCTATGGCCGTTACTACATAGGTCCACACTCCCCCGACTCCAAGAGCCTTATCTCCTCTTCTTAAAGGTATGTATAGATTCCACCTCTACTACTGTGTGTGTGTGTGTGTGTGTGTGTGTACTCAACTATTTGTACTCATCTATTTGTTTTTTGCAGGGGTCAATTCATAGCTCCTGGTCCCGCCTCTTCGTTGTATGTATGTGTGTGTGTGTGTGTGTGTGTGTGTGTGTATATGTGGGAATGTGTGTGTGTGTGTGTGTGTACGTGGGAATGTGTGTGTGTTTTAGGTGCGTTCATGGGGGGGACTTAGGTGTGGAAATTCAGTGGTAGTTTACTAGTGTGGGAGGCTCACCATTAGTAAGAGAGCATGACACCTCATTTGTAGCAACCCCACTTGCTCCTCTGCTCTACCCCTTGCCCTTAACCCCCTTTACCTTCCCCCTTTACCCTAGCTCTTTGGGTGGCCCTAGCCTGCTCTCACACTAGGTGGGCCCCTGTAGTGAAGGCATCCCATAAAAAACACTATGAATGGCTTCTTTTAAAATGTCTCTCTCGTAAATTAGACGAAAACTGTCAAGCGGCCTGGTTTGAAGCGGCACCCCTTTACCCCCTTTCCCACTTCATCCCCTTTTTCCCCTTCCTACCCCTTTACCCCCTTTTTACCCCCCACTACTTCCCACCCCCTACCCCTTTCCTTTTTCCGTCCCCTCTTCAATCTTTCTCTTCTTTCTTCCATTTCTCTCTCTCTCTCTCTCTCTCTCTCTCTATTTTTTTCTCTCTCTCTCTCTCTCTCTCTCTCTCTCTCTCTCTCTCTCTCTCTCTCTCTCTCTCTCTCCACCGTCCCCCCTCCTTCCTTGCCTTTCCTTCCGTCCATCTCCTTCTCTCCTCCATTTTCTCTCTTCCTTCAACTCCAGAGCACCAGGAGGGGGCAAGAGAGGGGCCAAGAACAACGCCTCGACCCCCGCAACAAAAATAGGTGCACACAGTGGCTTCCTGCTGTAAGGGTGAGAATCTCCTATACGAAGGTGTTAATGAGGGGTTTTTCTGACGCGTCCGAGTGCTACATCACAGCTGTGTTCCACCTATACAGTGTTATAACAGCTGTGTTCCACCTATACAGTGTTATAACAGCTGTGTTCCACCTATACAGTGTTATAACAGCTTTTTTCCACCTATACAGTGTTATCACGCCCGTGTCCCCACAACAGTGCTACATCACAACTGTGCTACAACACAGCTGCAGTGACAGCTAAAGACTGGATAAGACGAACCTTTAAAACAAGAGATATCAGGCTCTGTCTGGCGCACCTCCCAAAAATTCTGATGAAAAGACCCGCGGTGCAGAGGGAAAACTTAAAATTTGGGGCAACGTTTTCCCCCTTTTTACAGCCTTATCAAGCTACAGTTTGATAGAGTTTTTTGCAAAGCTAAAGGGTATTCTCAATAAAATCTTTAAAGCTTGTGTCTTCAAGAAATTAAAAGGGCCCCGTAAGGTACCCACATCAGGATATATGAAATTGTTGACGTTACCTCTAGCCAATAGGGGACCTGATCGCCATCCTCAAGTAATCCCCAAAAAAAAAAGTCCCCCCTCCTCCCCCATAATAAATGAGGAGTTGAGATGTGAAGCAGTGCAGCTCTAGACTTGGGAAGTGTGCTTCATAATAGACTGGCAGGAAAAAAGACTGTACTCACAAAAGGGAAAATTTAAAGTCTTAGAAAGGGTCAATCTATAATATATTAGAAGTACATTTAAATCCCTCCATTATATCCATCATAGAAGGATTTGTAGTACACTAATGACCCTATTTTTAAACAGACGATATTATTTGCAGACTTTTCCCCAAAAAATTTTACTGCCTCCATCTTTAAATACCTCTACGAAGACGAGGTGCAAGCAAAACCATACATAGTTTCATGAGTAGGTATGATAAGGCCCTGGAAGTCAGGAATCCCGGGAAAACTGGCTGATAATAAGGAGACAGGGCCAGGGCTGTGAATCAACCCCCAAAAATTAAATCAGATAAGGGGAAAAAACACACACACACACACACACACACACACACACACACACACACACACACACAACACAAACAAACAAACAAAAACAAACAAACTTTCCAACTTAGTAATCCCGGAAAATTACACTGTGTTTGTTGATGTTCTCAGCGTGTTTGTTGAAAAGGTTTACCTCAACTAATTTACGGATAATACCAAAGTTTGTCTCTTCAATATTTTGTCACTTGATTTGTAAGGTGTAAGTGTAGCCAGAAACACTTCAACAAAGTCACCTTATTACTTTACGCTATCACTCTTATCTTTACTATTATTTTCTTCATTTTTTTTGCGTTGTTGTTGGGACATGTTAAAGTTTACTTCTGTCTTCTTATTCTTCCTTTTCTCCTTTTTCCTCTTCTCTTGTGCTAAATAATGTAATAATAATAATAGTGTTTTTATCATTATTATACCACGAAACCAATAATGTCAATAATAGGAGTTTCGTTGTTAGAAAAGGTCTCTCTCTCTCTCTCTCTCTCTCTCTCTCTCTCTCTCTCTCTCTCTCTCTCTCTCTCTCTCTCTCCCTATGCCAACATTCACCATCAGATACTGGGTATTTCACCACAGGGTATCTGTCTGGGTGTTGATGTATGTTCAGAGTGTTGCATATGTCTTGCAAGCAATGATTGCTTGATAACTCTTGGCCTTGAAGGCACGAGGCCTCATTATGGCACTCCTGATTTCTCATCTTGAGAAAGCTTCCTTAATGCTCTTGTGTGTGTGTGTGTGTGTGTGTGTGTGTTGGTGGGGGGGGGATAGGAGGCTGGAGTGTAATGACTACTATGTGGTGGTGATGGAATATGTAGTTATGTGAGGTGGTGACAGTGTGTGATGCAGTTTTCCCTCTCATAAAATGCCAGCATATAAACAAGGCATCACATTATCCTCTTACTACTAGGCACTAAATATGGCACTGGGAGCCACCACAACAGTATCATTATCACAACTTCAACGAAAAGATAAGCTGGGATAACTAGAACCATCAAAACAAAAAGATGCCAAGCCGATAATGATGCAAGTCACTTGTTCTCTAGGCTGGGATATTGCTGTACATAACAGCCCCTTTAAGGCAGGCGAAACTGCAGACCTGGAGAATGTACAAAGAACACTGCTCGTATAAATTCAGTCAAGCACCTAAATTACTGGGGACACTCGAATTCCTTTGCACTGTATTCCTTGGAACGCAGGCGATAAAGATACACTTGGAAAACCCTAGAGGTTACTCTCGAATATCTGAATGTATACATTGTGTATATACTTTTTATACACTGTATACACTGGGTAAACATGATGCTCTGTTAGTGTACAGTTATTCTGTATGCTGCTGCTGAGTTGCAGTGTATCACTGTGTATATACGCTCCTCTGAACAGTTATAGAAGGCACTTAGTACACTATGGTGCTAGTGCTGGTGAATGTGTGTTTTATATTTATGTACTGTATGTATGTAGCTTTGTATGTATGAATGTGACTCGTTCCCACACAGACCGACCCCGAAATTAGTAAAATATGTATGTTTCGACTTCTAACTGAGGTCCTCTTCAAGAGGATGACGTTAAAAAGAGACTGTCTTTTTCGTGTTTTCTCCATGTGGCTTTTAATCTGTCATTGGAATGTATTTATTTGCTCGTATTTACACATGTACGTATATATGTATATCATATACTAGGCTATTTTCTGATTAATGTATGTAAATACATAGTATAAATATACACATGCCTTCCTAATTAAGCTGTGTAAGTTAGTCAGTGACTGGCTGGCTTCCTCAGGGGATTAAGTTTTCTGATGCCGATGTGAATGCATCCTGTCTTCAGGACGACTTTGAGAGCTTCTTCACGAGTAAAGCTATCTAGATGAAGCTTCATCTAACTCTCCATTATGACTCGCTGTTCTTGGTCACCCATGTGGGGAGGTAACGCAAAAGTGACGGAATCACGCAAGAGTTAAGTCGAGGTATTCCAAGAGTGTAAAAATGTTGGTAGAATTACCGACATTATGTTACGTAGAGGGATACATGAGCAACTAATGCGACATTTTATTGTGGCAACGTTTGCTCTCTAGGAGCCTGACAAAGATCCTGGAGGAAACGTTCCAAATTAAACATTGTAGAAACTTTCATTCGGTGTATGTGCAAGGTGTTGGTCTCTACTGCCCAGCTTCACCGTGGGTCAGTTAGTGGAAAAATTGACACAAATGCAGTATAATGCGATCCTTTATTAACTCTTTCGCCCACCCCGGTGGGGCTTTTTCAAGTCACAAACAGATCTCCTGGAGAGAATACATGGATATATATATATATTATTTATTAAATAAAAAAATATTAATATAAAATAAAATTAGTTTTTAAAATTTTTTTTTAATTAAAAAGGGGGTTTTTTTAAATTTGTTTTAATGTTTTTAATTTGAAAAGGGGAAATTTTAAAAGCCCCAAACCTTAATTAAAAGGGAAAATTTTTTAAAAATTTCCCTTTTCCCAGTGTCTGTATTTTATATCAATCTTCATCGGGGCAGATGTTTTTGGGAACAGATTTGCAACGCCCTCTCCCCGATCGTTTGCATTTTTAAACTCTTTATGCTGGAAAAAAAAAACGCAGGCCCTTTTTTGCAGGAGCAGGGTTTCCGCAGATCTGTCCCCGATCACTGCGGGGGAAACTTTCAAAAAGGGTCTTTAAACTGTGTTTTATTTTCCATTTCTATTTTATACCATTTATTTCATGGTATCCTTTTTATTGTTTTTTATAAAATTCATTTTTAACTTATATTTTAAAGGTAACAGTAGTTCCCGTTTGATGACTTGAAAAATGGGATACGTCAAGTTTTTTTTATTCTGGGTGATAGTTCACAGAAAACACCAAGAATTTTTGTCTTGTCCATCCAAAGTTATATATGTCTGTCGAATGGGAAAACTGGTCATGCAAGCTTTTAAAATTGTTTTTTCAAAAATTTTTCCCAAACGTTTAAATATTTTTTTTTCTTTTTTATTTTAAATTTAAAAAATTAAAAATTTTTGTCCCAAAAGGTAACTTAGCAAACCTACCTAAACTTTTTATAAAAAGTTCAGTTTAATTTAGCCTAATCCAACTCAAATATTTTAGATAAGTTTACAATAATTTAATAATAAACAAAAAAAATATATTTTTTTAGGTTAAATGATTTTTTTCGAAATTATTGAATTCGCGTTGCTATTTAATCCAAATCGGTTTTTCCTATTCGGCACGACAAAATATATGAAATTTTTCTCAGTAAGTGTACCTCTTCCTGTCTCGCTCTTTTATTCGTCCTTATCTTTCTCCCACCCCCTTTACTTATTTCATTCCTTCCTGTCTTCCTACCTTCCTTCCTTCCCTCTTTTCTTCATTGTCTAAATTTTTTTGCTTAAATTCTGAATTAAAAATAAAAAAAAAATTAAAACAAATAAAGTCTTGGGGCTGAAGGAGAATAAAGTAAAGGGAAAAAAATATCACCGGGGGAGAATCCCAGAGACAGTAATGGAAGAGGGGAAAAAAGGAGAAAATAAGGAGTCACAACCCCGCCTAATAAAAAATTTAGAAAATATTTTTTTTGAGATATAAATAATAAAGGGGAAAAGACAAATGAAATTAAAGAATAAAGATAAGCAAAAAAAAATAGAGTGAAAAGGGAGGAAGGCAAAAAATTTGACTGATTTGAGGGGAAAAATATAAAATGAATATGGAATTAAAATTTTTTTAAAAATTGGTGGGTAGCTATGTCTCTTATTGAATATGGACTGACCACCTTGTTCCAGACCATGGTGCGAACCTTCTCCAGGCTGAGGACTGACCACCTTGTTCCAGACCATGGAGCTGAACTTTTACAGGCTGAGGACTGACCACCTTTTTCCCCAGACCATGGAGTTGTCTTCCCCAGGCTGATGGACACCACCTTTTTCCGCCATTGCTGAACTCTTTCCGGGTGGGGGACTGACCCCCTTGTTCCAGACCATAGAGCTGAACTCTTCTCCAGGCTGGGGGACTGACCACCTTTTTCCCAGACCATGGAGCTGAACTCTTCTCCGGGTGAGGGACTGCCCACCTTGTTCCAGACCATGGAGCTAAACCCTTTTCCCCAGGCTGAGGACGCCACCTTGTTCCAGACCATGGAGCTGAACCTTCTCCAGGCTGAGGGACTACCACCTTTTTCCCAGACCATGGAGCTGAACTCTTTCCAGGCTGAGGGACTGACCACCTTGCCCAGACCATGGGTTGAACCTTCCCCGGGCTGAGGACTGACCACCTTGTTCCAGACCAGGGAGCTGAACTCTTCCCCAGGCTGAGGGACTGACCACCTTGTTCCAGCCCAGGAGCTGAACCTTCTCCAGGCTGGGGGACTGACCACCTTTTTCCCAGACCATGGGTTAAACTCTTCTCCAGGCTGAGGGATACCTTGTTCCAGACCATGGTGCTGAACCTTCCCCGGGGAGGGACTGACCACCTTGTTCCAGACCATGAGTTAAACCCTTTTCTCCAGGCTGGGGGACTGACCACCTTTTTCCCAAACCCAGGTTGAACTCTTCCAGGCGGGGGACTGACCATTGTTGACCATGGAGCTGAACTCTTCTCCAGGCGGGGGACTGACCCCCTTTGTTAGACCAGGGGTGAACCTTCTCAGGCTGGGGGACTGACCACCTTGTTCCAGACCGGAGCTGAACTCTTCCCCAGGCTGGGGGACTGCCACCTTGTTCCAGACCATGGAGTTGAACTCTTCCCCCAGGCGGGGGGACTGACCACCGCCAGACCATGGGCTGAACTCTTCCCCAGGCTGAGGGTACCCCCTTTGTTCCAGACCATGAGTTGAACCTTCTCCAGGCTGGGGGACTGCCCACCTTGCCAGACCATGGGCTTTTTCTCGGGCTGAGGACTGACCACCGCCCAGCCCTGGAGCTGAACCTTCCCCGGGCTGGGGGACTGACCACCTTTTTCCCGACCTGAACCTTCCCCAGGCTGGGGACTGACCACCTTTTTCCAGACCATGGGTTGAACTTTCCCCAGGGGGGGGGGACTGACCCCCTTGTTCCAGACCATGATGCTGAACTCTTCCCCAGGCTGGGGGACGCCACCTTGTTCCAGACCAGGGAGTTGAACTCTTCTCCCAGGCTGGGGGACTACCCCTTTGTTCCAGTGATGCGGGGAACTCTTCTCCAGGCTGAGGGACGACCATTGTTCCAGACCAGGTGCTGAACTCTTCTCCAGGCTGGGGGACTGACCACCTTGTTCCAGACCATGGGCTGAACTTTTCCCAGGCTGGGGGACTGCCCACCTTGTTCCAGACCATGGAGTTGAACTCTTCCCCGGGCTGGGGGACTGCCCCTTTTTCCCAAACCATGGTGCTGAACTCTTCTCAGGCTGAGGGACTGACCACCTTGTTCCAGACCATGGAGCTGAATCTTCTCCGGGGAGGGACTGACCACCTTGTTCCAGACCATGGTGCTGAACTCTTCCCCGGGTGGGGGACTGACCACCTTGTTCCAGACCATGGGGGGAATCTTCTCCAGGCGGGGGACCCCCCTTTGTTCCAGACCATGGTGTGAACCTTCTCCAGGCTGGGGGACACCCCCTTTGTTCCAGACCATGGGGAACTCTTCCCCAGGCTGAGGACTGACCCCCTTTGCCCAGACCAGGTGCTGAACTCTTCCAGGCTGGGGCTGACCACCTTGTTCCCAGCCCATGGTGCTGAACTCCCCCGGGCGGGGGGACTGCCCCCTTGTTCCAGACCCTGAACTTTCCGGGCGGGGACTGACCATTGTTCCAGACCATGGAGCTGAACTTCCCCGGTGAGGGACGCCACCTTGCCAGACCATGGTGCTGAACTCTCCTCCAGACTGGGGGACTGCCCACCTTGTTCCAGACCATGGTGCTAAACTCTTCCCCAGGCTGAGGGACTGCCCACCTTGTTCCAGACCATGGAGGGGACTCTTCCCCAGACTGAGGGACTGACCACCTTTTCCAGACCAGGGAGTTGAACTTTCCCAACTGGGGGACTGACCCCTTGTTCCAGCCATGGAGCTGAACCTTCCCAGGCTGAGGGACTGACCACCCCGACCATGGGCTGAACCTTCTCCAGGCTGGGGGACTGACCACCGCCAGACCATGGGGGAACTCTTCTCCAGGCTGAGGACTGAATTTTTCCCAAACCGGGAGCTGAACTCTTCTCGGGCTGAGGGACTGACCACCTTGTTCCAGACCAGGGGAACTCTTCTCAGGCTGAGGGTGACCCCTTGCCAGACCATGGTGCTGAACTTTCCCCAGGCTGAATACCACCTTGTTCAGACCAGGTGCTGAACCTTCCCCGGCTGGGGGACTGACCACCTTGTTCCAGACCATGGGCGGGACTCTTCCGGGCTGGGGACTGACCACCTTGTTCCAGACCATGGGGAACTCTTCTCAGGCGGGGCTGCCACCTCAAATACTTTCCCCAAATTTTTGAGGACTAAACACCTTTTTTCAACCATGGCTGCTTTTATTTAAAGGACTGAAAAATTTTGTTCCAAAAAAGACCAATGTTGCTTCTTCTTCAATTTTTGGGGAAATTGATTTTGTTAAGCCCCAGGGTGTGAATTTCCTTTCTAATACGTGTAAGAGGTAATAAGTAACTTTTTTTTGTAAGACCTTTGTAGGGATAAGTAAACTTTAACATGCACGAATTGAATTTAAATGTTTACATGGGGAAGGTTCCCAAAATTTTTTTATGTTTTAAGTTGAAAGCATGTGGGTCTTGGGGAAAAAGGGGAAAGGGCACTAAAAATTTATTGTGCAAGTTTCCTTTTAGGACTTTTTCAAGCCACGCTTGATAAAGCAGCTGGAAAAAAAAAAAGTTGCCCCGTAAAATGCATTTTTTTAAATTTTACCAACAATTTCAAGTGATGAGGTGCCGGGGTCAGGCTAAACCTTTAAAAGTGCTTTTTTTCAAAATTTCTTGTTAGTTTATCTATCTAACTATTCTCGTCTGTGTGTTGTTCTGTCTTAATACTTCGGTCAGTAAAAGTTAACTGAGGCAGTTGTTTGGGCAAGCTCCTGATGTACAATTTTAAGTGTAAAAATTTCAGTTATGCCAGTTCACCCACAGTCGAAAAGGAATAATTATCGTTTCCCCCCCCCTCCCTCCCCTCTCCCTCTCCCCTCCATACAAAACTTCCCCCCCCCATCACAATAAATTTATCCTTTTTTAAGTTATACCCCCTTTCCACTGAGGTCGTTGGAGGTGCTGTGTTTAAACCTCCTCGTCAACTCCGGCGGTCGGGACAAACGCATATTATACGAACATTTCCGACAGTGATTACCCATTGATACCCTTTTATTGATCACCTAAAGGGGAAAAAAAAGGGATACGGTAAATATTCCGGCGGGCGGGGACCCAAATGTTAAAGTATAATTCAACACATTCGGACGACTTCGTTTCAGCCTCACTGGCCGGGGCCGAAAAATGCCCTTTTTATTCCCAGCAATCTGACTTCGTCTTCGATTTTAAAATCGTCTTGTATTCAGTATTATTGGTCAGTTGTATCGGTATTATTGGTCCAGTTCTATATAGCATTGGCCCAGTTGTATGAAATATTTTTGGGTTTGTTGTATGCAGTATTACCCAAATTAATTCAGTATTATCGTTATTAATCAGTTTTTTTATTACAGGTTTTAGCATTAATATAATTGATAATTTTTTTAAATTTAAATTTAGTATTAATACAGTAATCAATATTATAATAATCAGGGGTTATTACTTTACTATCATTACAGTAATCAATATTATTACAATAATTGTTACAATCAATAATATTACAATAATCAATATTATTACAATCAGTACTATTACATTAATCATTATTATAACAATCAATACAATTACAGTAATATTACATTCAATACTATATCAGTAATATTACAATCAATACTGTTACAGTAATCAATATTATTATAGTGATCAATATTAATACAGTAAGCAATATTACAATACTAATATATCATTAATGAATATTCTTACCAATAATATTAAGGTAATAACCTGGTATATAAACCTACCCGAGAAGACTGATAGCTGTCGGGTAATTTTTGTCTTGGTATAATTATTAATATTAAATGTAATTGAGGCTTAAAATATAATCTTGATGCATATATTAACATCTTGTCCGTGACCCCAAATGACCGGAAAATGACACAGATATCGTCCACGGCGCTTTTTGCCCCGTGACGCAATCCCGGTTTTTTTTATTAAATCAAATTGTCTTTCAAAAACATGAACGTGTGTGTGTGTGTGTGTGTTTGTTTGTGTGTGTGTGTGTGTGTGTGTGTGTGTGTGTGTTTGAGGTTGGTGGTGGTTTTCCACTGATCAACCCCTGGGAACCCTGGGTGTGGTTAAAACCAGGTGGGAGTGGGTGGAGCAAGTGGGAGAGTGGATGAGTGGGTGGAAAAGGGGTTTGGGTTGGGGGAGACAGTGTTTGAGTGGGTGGGACAGTGAGTGGACCCGGGGTATGGCTTGGGGTGCACAGGTTCAAACCCGCAACACCCGGCAAAGGGAAAGGGAAAGGGAAAGGGAAAGGGGGGCTGGCAAAAACGTTCCGAAACCGTAGAATTATAAGCAATTTTGGGTCTTTTCCGTGGGGTCCGGGACGGGACTTAATGCACACATTGCCCGCACCAACAACATCACTTTCTCGCAAGATTTACACCCCAAATATTCACTTGCATTTCAATATTATGTTTAAAGAGGAGGGGGCCCGGGGTGGCTGACCCAAAAACACCTCATACTCTCATCTTCTATTGTTTATATCAGCTGATGGTTTTTGAGGTAAACAAGACTTCCTTTCTCTCTCCTCACTCTCTGTTGGGTGTGGCAGTGTTGGAGGGTGGGGGTGTTGGAGGCATTTTTAAAGGGTGGAGGTGTTGGAGGGGCCTTGGGTGGTGGGGAAATGGTGGATGTGTGATGGGGATTTTACAGGGGATGAAAAGGGGAGGGGGTGTTAAAAAATAATGTTCTAAGGGGGGAGAGGAGATGTTAGGTGGGGGGGGATTTTTTAGATGGGGAGGGGTGTTGTTAGATGGGGAGGATGTTGTTGGATGGCGGGGGGTTTTTGAGGGGGGTCTTTGATGTCTTTTTTTTTTATTATTGTTTCTTTATTTTAAATTATTATTAATATTAGTATTGACAAAAAACTGGAAGGAGGAGAAATCAGCAGCCAGCCATAGAGGATGGAAAGGATAGAGGGTGGAAAGGGGTAAAAAGATGGAAGAGGATAGAGGGTGGGAAGGAAAAGGGTGGGGGATGGAAGAGGATTGAGGGTGGAAGAGGATTGAGGGTGAAGGGTGAGAAAAATTTAGGGTTTTAAAACGGGGAAAATTTTTCTTTTTACCCCAACTGAAGGGTTTTTTTTCCCCAAAATGTGGGGTTGAGGTAAGCGTGTATTTTTTCAGAAATGTTCCTTTTACGGCGATAGTGCTGGAGATGGCGGCGAGGCGAGGAAAAACTAATGATAGGTAAAAGTGGTAGGAATGTGGGAGGAATCCTGGGACGGGGGCTGGGGGGATTGTAGTGGTGGTGTTGGTAATGGTGGAGGGTATCTAGTGATTGTGAGTGGTAGAGGGGAAGATTGTAGTGGTGGTAATGGTGGAGGGTATCTAGTGATTGTGAGTGGTAGAGGGGAAGATTGTAGTGGTGGTGGTAATGGTGAAGGGTATCTAGTGATTGTGAGTGGTAGAGGGGAAGATTGTTATGGTGGTGAGGGTTGTGGCATGGTGGTGGCAAGAAAGAGTTAGTGTTCGTGATAGTGGTGGTGTTGGTGATGCTGGTAATAGTGGTAGTACTGGTGGTGTTGGTGATGCTGGTAATAGTGGTAGTACTGGTGGTGTTGGTGATGCTGGTAATAGTGGTAGTACTGGTGGTGTTGGTGATGCTGGTAATAGTGGTAGTACTGGTGGTGTTGGTGATGCTGGTAATAGTGGTAGTACTGGGGTTTTGGG
>WNWK01029693.1:0-24165 GCA_009830355.1 Cherax destructor
GCACATGAATAAATAGAATTATCAAAGCTTATTGTTTGGGTAGCATTGAAAATTGAGTTGGGCAAATATTCTGTTAGGATGGATTGTGAAGGACCTGCCTAGTATAGGCCAACAGGCCTACTGCAGTGTTCCTCCTTATGTTCTTATAAGAAAGGAGGAACACTGCAGTAGACCTGTTGGCCTATACTTGGCAAGTCCTTCACAAATCCAACCCACTAACAGAATAAACGTTACCCAAGCAATAAGCTTTGATAATTCTATTTACTCACATGCAAATCCCACTCAAATCCAACCCCTCTCACTCGTGTATTTATCCAACCTAAATTTGAAACTACCCAAGGTTTTAGCTTCAATAGGACTTTGGGTACCTTTAAAGAGAGATTGGACAAATGTGAAGGGAGACCTGTATAGTATGCTCCTCATTTAGCGACGAATTTGCTTACCGATGGTGTCTTAGGTCCCTATTTCTGTCGTTAAGTGAGGAGAGGCTGTACAGTGGTACCCCAAGTTTCATACAGCTCCCAACTTGAACAATTATGGAAGTGTATTTTTGGGTGTCTGAAACAGACTAATGTAATTTACATTATTCCTTATGGGAACAAATTCGTTCGGTAACCGCACTCCTGGAGTTTACCTGGAGAGAGTTCCGGGGGTCAACGCCCCCGCAGCCCGGTCTGTGACCAGGCCTCATGGAACGAATTATGTCCGAAACTCGGGAACCACTGTATTTGTGGTAATAATATTACTACAACTACTACCACCATCTACAATGATTATATTATGCTTTGCACCTCACACTATACCTATATATATCCTCTGCGTCTGTGTATTGTTTGTAATGGCTTGACAAAGCTCCTGAAGAGCAAAACGTTGCCACAATGTCACATTAGTTACACTTGTGTCCATTTATCTACTATACTGTCGGTAATTCTACCATCAATATTACATCTAAAGTTGTGACCTGTGATGACCTTCGTCAAAAATAGCTGGAAGCCTCATTAATCATTCACTAAAGCTGAATAAAAAAAATTGGAAATTATATGGTGGTTCTGGGGATAATGTTCCCCTGGGGTCGGTCACAGACCAGGCCTCCTAGGTAGGAAATATTACAGGATTAAGAACTATGTATTGCAAAACACAAAGGAAAATAATACAGGAAGGACCTGTGTTTTCTGCTCCCTCTTTACTGTTCCCACTGTTTCAGCAATTTTCAATGGAGTCATTGTTCATTATGTTTGGTGTTTTTTCCGCTTCTTTGCACAACAGCTGTGTCAGGAAGAGTGACCGGTGTCGTGTTGTGAATTTATTTTACTTTTGTATCTTTTTTTATGCCTAGCTGTACCGAGCATTTATAATAGTATAGTGTAAACATGTTATCAGGGGTTTTAGACACATTTGATATTGAAAAAACTCTTTTCCACTCACCAGCAACTGTCGCTTATCAGCGAGGGTCAGGAACAGCCATGAAAACAGGGCCCTTCTGTAACACTGTCAAACTAAGCACTAAACCTGGACCAAGGAAAGATGTGTGTGTGAGCAAAGTGAATAAAACTCGAGGTTTGTGACTACCCTGTCGAGCTTATTTTCTTTCCACGTCCACTGCTCAGTAACCTAAGATATTACATAAATTATTTACCTTGTGGCAACCAGAGAATTGTGAACCAAACATCTAAGTCAGGTTTTGCCTTCTTGGAGTTTCGTGACTATCACTCAGAAACAATACAAAAAGGCAAAAATAATCTTGTTTTTGTTTAACCTAAAAAAAAATCCTGTATACAATTAGAATTGTTGGAAAAAAAAGAATAGTCTAACTTAATAGTAATATGCAAAATTAACAAAGTGTAATAACACAAGTCAGACCTGAATAACTACAGGCCGATATCTAACTTACCCCTTCTCTCCAAAATCTTTGAAAAATTAATTCATAGACAAATATATTCCTACCTCACCAACAACGTACTCAACCACTGTCAATTTGGATTCAGGCCTAATAAAAATACAAATGATGCCATTATACACATGTTAGAAATAATTTACACCGCCCTTGAGAAAAAAGAAATCCCAGTGGGAATCTTCATTGATTTACGTAAAGCTTTTGATACAGTTGACCATGATCTGTTACACTTAAAATTATCGCACTATGGTATAAGAGGACACTCCTTAAACTACCTAAAATCATACCTTAGCAACAGAAACCAATATATGTACACAAATGGAGCTAGCTCCACCGCGCAAACTATTACCGTAGGGGTCCCACAGGGAAGTGTTCTTGGCCCACTACTCTTTCTCATTTACATTAACGACCTACCAAATGCATCTCAACTACTCAAACCCATACTTTTTGCAGATGACACTACATACGTTATCTCTCACCCAAGCCCAGACACACTAGCCAACACTGCAAATACTGAATTGCAGAAAATATCTACCTGGATGATGACCAACAAACTTACTCTCAATACAGTCATCCCTTGGTTTTCGCTTGTCCCAGTTTTTGCCTATTTTGGTTTTCGCCGACTTTTTCCAGGGAAAATTTGTCTTAGTTTTTGCCGATTGTTTTAGTTTTCGCCGACCATATGGGACCTGTCCACTAGTGCCGCGCACATACAAAGGCCGTAGGCCCGCCACCCACGCACCTCCCACGCACATTGTCACGCAGTCTAGCATTGTTTATGTTTGAGTGAACATCACCCCAGGAGTTTATACAAAACATTTATTAACAATTCATTGTTCTTGGCCCTTGATTATTGTGTGTGACTACTAAATAAGCTACCATGGGCCCAAAGAAAGCTCCTAGTGCCAGTTCTTTGGTAAAGAAAGTGAGGAACACTGTAGAAATGAAGAAAGAAATAATAGAAAAATATGATAGTGGTGTACGTATTGCCGAGCTCGCCAGGATATACAAGAAAAACCCATCAACCATCAGTTCCATTGTGGCAAAGAGAAAGGAAATCACGGAAGCTAATGTTGCGAAAGGGGTGAATACGATAACGAAACAGAGATCACAAACAATGGAAAATATGGAGAAATTGTTATTGGTGTGGATAAACCAAAAACTGCTAGCGGGTGATAGTGTTGTGCAATCCATCATATGTGAAAAAGCAAGGCTGTTGCATGCCGATCTTGTAAAGAAAATGCCTGGAACCAGTGTTGAGGTTTATGAATTTAAGGCCAGCAAAGGCTGGTTCGAAAACTTCAAGAAGCGAACTGGCATACACAGTGTTGTAAGGCATGGTGAGGGTGCCAGTTCAGATAAAGATGGGGCTGAAAAATTTGTGCGTGAGTTTAAAGAATATGTAGAGGCAGAAGAATTTAAACCCCAACAAGTGTTTAATTGTGACGAAACAGGCCTCTTTTGGAAGAAAATGCCAAGGAGGACCTACATCACACAGGAGGAAAAGGCAATGTCAGGACACAAGCCTATGAAAGACAGGCTAACTCTTATGTTATGTGGGAATGCTAGTGGGGATTTAAAAGTGTATCACTCTGAAAATCCCAGAGTGTTCAACAAATACAGTGTTGACAAAGGTAAATTGTGTGTGTTTTGGAAGTCTAATGCTAAGGCATGGGTCACTAGGGAAATTTTCCTGGAATGGTTTAATCAAGTGTTTGGCCCCAGTGTGAAGAAATATCTATTGGAGAATAAATTGCCACTTAAGTGCCTCCTGGTAATGGACAATGCTCCTGGTCATCCTCAAGACTTGGAAGACCAAATGCCTAAGGAATTCAGATTTGTAAAAGTGAAGTTCTTGCCTCCTAACACCACTCCTCTCCTCCAGCCCATGGACCAGCAGGTCATTGCAAACTTTAAAAAACTGTACACCAAAGCAATGTTTCAAAGGTGCTTTGATGTAACCTCAGACACTAGATTGACCCTAAAAGAGTTCTGGAAGGCTCACTTCGATATCTTCCATTGCATAGGCCTTATAGATAAAGCTTGGCAAGGAGTGACTACCAGGACGATGAACTCTGCTTGGAGAAAGTTGTGGCCAGATTGTGTACAAGAGAGGGATTTTGAAGGGTTTGAAGCTAACCCTGATGAGCCTATGGAAGTTGTAGAAAGTATTGTGGAATTGGGGACTTCTATGGGGTTGGATGTGAATGGAGAGGATGTGGAAGAGTTGGTGGAGGACCACAATGAAGATCTAACCACTGAAGAGCTGCAAGAGCTTGAGCTGCAACAACAACAAAACAGATCTGAGGAAATTGCTTCAGTGGAGGAAGAAAGATGTAAGGTGCCTTCTTCAGAGATTAAGGAGATTTGTGCAATGTGGAGTAGGGTGCAATCATTTGTGGAGGAACATCACCCTGACAAAGATGTTGCAATCCGTGCTGGCTACTTTTACAATGACAATTCCATGTCCCATTTTAGGGACATTTTAAAGAGCCGCCAGATACAGAGCTCTCTGGAGAGATATTTAGTGCCACAGGTGTGCAGTGAATCACAAGCTGGTCCTAGTGGGATTAAAAGACAAAGAAGGGAAGTGACCCCAGATGAGGACTTGGTACCTAGAGTCCTTATGGAGGGGGATTCCCCTTCCAAAAATTAAGGTTTCTACCCTCTCCCCTCCTATCTCTCTTCCATCCAACAACATCAGTCTTCAGTAAGGGTAAGTGCCACATTCATTTCATTCATTTGTGCATGTAAATCTATCTTTAAGGCCCCCTAAAAAAAAATTTTTCCAAACTTCTGGGTTTCTGAAACGGATTAATTGAATTTCCATTATTTCTTATGGGGAAAATAGTTTTGGTTTTCGCCGATTTTGGTTTTAGCCGATCCATCTGGAACGGATTAAAATCGAAAACCGAGGGATGACTGTATTGATAAAACCTATTTTATCCAGTTTGGGAACAGAGCTACAAACGGACCACTTAACATAATGATAAACGGGTCCCCTATCACAAAACTCGCAGAGGGAAAATTCTTGGGAATCCATCTTGACAGTGGCCTCAAATTTCAGACACATATACAACAAATTTCCAAGAAAGTCTCAAAGACCGTGGGAATACTATCCAAGATACGGTACTATGTTCCACAACCAGCTCTCCTTACCCTATATCACTCACTCATTTACCCCTACCTCACCTATGGAATCTGCGCATGGGGCTCTACATCAATAACTCATCTCAGACCACTAATAACACAACAAAAGGCAGCAGTTAGAATGATAACAAATTCACACTCCAGACAACATACTCCACCAATATTCAAAAACCTAAACTTACTCACCATACAAGACATCCATACTTTTTACTGTGCCTATTACATACATAGAACACTCTATGCAAATATTAACCCACCACTCAAACTTCTCCTTACCAATTTTAACAGGACACATGACCATAACACTAGACACAGATCACTCCTCGATGTTCCCCGTGTCCATCTAACACTGTAAAAACTCAATGCATATAAAAGGCACGAAAATTTGGAATTCATTACCTGTCATAGCCAAAGAAACCCTGCCTTTACCCCAATTCAAAACGATGCTAAAACACCACCTTCTCACCCAAACCTAAGTGCTCAATATCAAACATTCTCAACAAAGTAGAAAAATCACTTACTGTAAAAACCTGACTAATCACTTAAATGTAAAAACCTGTTATGAATAATACATACTAAGCTAACTATTTCCATAACATTTACATTAAAATGACCACGTAAACTGTAACTGCAATGCAATTAATTGTTTTAAATTGTTATCTCACTCAATTAGTTGCATTGCTGCAATTAATTGATATGTTTTAAATTGTTATCTCACTCAATTGGTTGCATTGCTGCAACTAATATATGTTCAACTTATAATCAAACTTTATAACTTAGATACACAATTATACTTATTTTATAAATTATCAACCATAACTTTTTACCATGTAGTCTATAATTAAGTAGTCCTAAGAATGCTCGCAATACACAGCATATTAGGGGCTTTTGGCATGTACATCTCATCAATAACTATGTATCTTGTCTACCCAACCATGTATCATTGTACCATGTCTCAATAAAATATTATTATTATTATTATTATTATTATTATTAAGCAAAGACATTGCTCAGAGCCAACAATAACATTACCAACTTTAATTACAATGTCAGATCATTGAGCAAACATTACGATGACCTCACAGCATTATTCAATTCCCTGCATACCAGTATGTCAATCATCACACTCACTAAGACCTGACTTAAGCCTGGTACTACAGATATCTATACCATTCCTGGTTACACAGCCATACACAACTGTAGGACAGACCAGCGAGGGGATGGAACAGCTATATATTACTCAGATCAACTTGAATGTATCAATAATTCTTGCACAAGGGATGAACATGGAGAATATATTATAGCTAAATTTAAATCAAAAGACCTGCAAAAAACCCTCACAGTGATAAACATCTACAGAGTACCACAGTCAAATATTCACCATTTTAGTGAAAAATTAGGAAAACCTGATAACTGATGCACACATGAACAAAGACCACTTGCTGCTAACAGGCGACTTCAACATAAATCTCCTACATGACCAGGACCCACAAGTAATTGATTTCACAAACACTATGAGCAACTGCTTGCTGCTACCAACAGTAACAAAACCTACAAGAATCTCCGAGACTAGTATCTCCTTATTAGACCACATCTGGACTAACACCATATGCCCTTTAAAATCAGGCATAATCACAGACAACAACACAGACCACTACCCTACCTTTCTCATAACCAACCTAGGTAAATTGCCCCAAGACACTACTAAAGTTACCTTCAGACTACATAACGAGACAGCTGTTAACTTTATAACAGCTATGATTAACATCAACTGGCATAACGAGATAGAAACATATTCAGATACTGATGAATGTATTAATAATTTAAAAAAAAAAAATACTACCTCTATAAAAGCATTGCCCTAAAAAACTACACAGATCACAGCAAAGAGACTGAATAGTCCCTGGCTAGCACCCAGCATCCTTAAATCCATTAACACAAAGCACCTATATGAAAAACAGTACAGAATGGGTCAAATAACCAGAGACCATTCTAAATGTTACTCATCAATCCTTACCAGCCTGATAAGAAGGTCAAAAAAATTGTATTATGAGAAGAGATTACATAACTTAAAAGGCAATATGAAAAAGACCTGGAAAACCCTATCTGAAATTCTACGAACTAAAAAGATATCCAAAAACAAAACAATCAAATTAACAAAACCAGGTGAACCCTGGCTCCCACCAACTGAAACAGCAAACAGACTCAATCTTTTCTTCTACACCATAGGATTAGAATCTATCGAGTAAGATCCCAAGCTCAAACACCCGTCCCTCAGACTACCTCACTGGCACCTACCCGAATGCACTATTCCTAGCTCCAACCAACCCAACAGAAGTCTCACTCATCATCAACACCATTAAAAACAAGGCAGGAGATATAAATAACTTACCACCTTTTATGTACAAAAAAGCTTCTCAAGTACTGTCACCAATTATTGCAACACTCTTTAACAAATCCATTGAATCCTCCACCTTCCCATCAATTCTCAAAATAGTGAGGGTCACCCCGATCCACAAAGGAGATCAAGCAGACTTGAATAACTATAGAGAAATATCTAACTTACCTCTGCTCTCTAAAATCTTTGAAAAATTAATTCATAGGCAGATCTATTCCTATCTCATCTCACACAACATACTCAACCCCTGTCAGTTTGGATTCAGGACTAATAAAAGCACAAATTATGCTATTATACACATGCTAAAACTAATATACTCCGCTCTCGAGAATAAAGAAGTCCCGCTGGGAATCTTCATTGATTTACGTAAAGCTTTTGAAACAGTCGACCATGATTTGCTTCATGTTAAATTAACACACTATGGTATAAGAGGGCACTCCCTCAACTACCTAAAGTCATACCTTAGTAACAGAAGCCAATATGTGTACACAAATGGAGCTAATTCTTCCACACAACCAATTACAGTCGGGGTCCCTCAAAGAAGTGTCCTAGGCCTACTCCTCTTCCTCATTTACATCAATAATCTACTGAATACATCACAACTACTCAAACTCATATTATTTGCAGATGACACTACATATGTCTTCTCTCTGTATATATAAGCACTGACTCTAAGAGAACTGACTCTATACACACTATAAGGTTAATATAACCATGTTCTTTAAATATTTTAATTTATAAATGGCACTGGACAAAAGTTAAACTTATAAATACCATAAATCACAAAAAAAATTCAGTGTAATCTTAAAAATTAATAAAACCATAGAGTATATTATTTAACAAAAGCCTTAGGCCTATTCAAATATATAAATATATACATCATTGTATAGATGTGGGGTTTCAAGTCTATCTAGTGCACCATTGTTGATTCACAGTTTTAAATGGTTAATGGGGTTTCAAGTCTATCTAATGCACCAATGATATTATTATTCCAATCATAAATGTTTAAGACACTTGATCAGAGACTAGCGAGGATGTAGAGTATAACAGGTAGAGTCATTAAGGTCAGTGAGGATGTAGATATAACAGGTAGTCAGAAAGGTCAGTGAGGATGTAGAGTATAACAGGTAGAGTCAGTAAGGTCAGTGAGGATGTAGATATAACAGGTAGAGTCAGTAAGGTCATTAGCACCTACACAAGTTATAGCCAAGTCATCAACATAGAGTGATGACCAAATATTAGATGAAAGAAAATACACCATGTCATTAATAGCTAGGAGAAAAAGTGTGGTGCTGACACAACCTTGAGGGACACCTTCAGCCTGGATATAGTCCAGGGAAAACATATTAACTCGGACACGGAAATGTCTCTCGGATGAGTTTTTAATTAAGGAAAAGTGGAAGATTGTCCCAGAGGCCTGAGGAATGAACTTCGGCCAAGATGTTATATTGCCAAGTCAGAAATTATTTTAAGATCAAAAAAGACTGCAATAACCAAGTGGTTACTAGCAAAGGCATTACAAACATAGGTATCTTAAGCAGAGTAAGGGGTCGATAGTGGAGCGGCCCTTATGAAAGCCAAATTGACAAGTGGAAAGACTATTGTGTATCTCTAAATATCACACTAAATGTGTATTTGCTATATGTTCCATCACCTTGCAAACTGCACTGGTAAGAGGAGTGGAACAATAGTGAGAGGCATCTGGACTAAAGTACAGTGGACCCTCAGTTTTCGTACAGCTCCCAACTCGAACAATTATGTAAATGTATTTTTGGGGGTCTGAAACGACTAATCTAATTTACATTTGTCCTTATGGGAACAAATTTGTTTGGTAACGGCACTCGGATAGCATTCTGGAAAGAATTATCAACGAAAACCAAGGGTCCACTGTACAGTGGACCCTCGGTTTTCGTTGAAAATTGGTTCCAGAATGCTGTTTGAGTGCCATTACTGAACAAATTTGTTCCCATAAGGACAAATCTAAATTAGATTAGTCGTTTCAGAACCCCAAAAATACACTTACGAAAGCTCTTACAAAAATACATTTAAATAATTGTTCGAGTTTGGAGCTGAATGAAAACCGAGGGTTGACTGTACCTGCTTTATGAAAAGGCAGAACAATGCAGTTTTCCACAGCTGGAGAAGAACCCCTTGAGACCAGACAAACTTAAAAAACATAAGAGGACAGCAAGGGCTGACGGATGTAAGTGGTGGAGCATACAAATATAAATGCCATCAGGTCCGGCTGCCAACGATCAACAAGCAGAAAGTGTTGACTCTAGTTCTGGAAGCATAAAAGGCACATTGTAAGACTCTTCTCTGCAAGAAGTGCAAAGGCAGTAACTCTCTGGCAGACTTGGAGGAAAGATAGCAATATGATCGCTGTCACATAAATCTGGAAGCACAGACCAGGTAAAGTCAAGTGCTGTTGATGAGGAACAAACTAAGAGATCTATACAAGAGAGGTTGAGTGCGAGGATCAAAATGGGTGGGAGTACCTGTATTTAAAACATGGAGGGGAAGAGAAGTGAGAAGAACCTATAACTCATCTCCACGAGTCACAGTGAGACCTTCCCAAGAGGAAATGATGAGCATTAAAATCACCTAATAAGAGGAGAGGAGGTGGTAGGGAAGAAACCAGAAATTCAACATCACAAATAGATAATGGTCAAGAAGAAGAAAGATACAAAGAAGAGACTGTATACCACTTGTTGAAGTACATACACAAGCCGCAGTGTAATGCAGCTAGGAATGTACCACTTGTTGAAGTACATACACAAGCCGCAGTGTAATGAAGCTGGGAATGTACCACTTGTTGAAGTACATACACAAGCCGCAATGTAATGCAGCTGGGAATGAACAAATAACCTGCTGCACGTAGCAGAGAGCAACTTACAACAATGTTTCAGTCCAACTTGGATCATTAACAAAGTCACACAATGTGACATTGTTAATGATCCAAGTGGGAGCAAAACATCAATGTAAGTTCCTATCACCTATGTGCGGGTTATTTGTGTATTGTTCCAGTCATGGTATTGTGGCTCTTTGTTTTTTATGAACAAAGACCTGAGAGTGTGGTATACCAGTGTGCACAACAAGTGCACTTACATTAAAAGTCCCAGTGGGAAAAGGATCCAATGAATGGGATAATATATAACCCGAGACAGGACAGATAACCCAAAAGAGGAGGGATAACCCAAGATGGGAGGAATAACCCAAGACAGGAGGGATAACCCAAGACAGGAGGGATAACCCAAGACAGGAGGGATAACCCAGGATGGGAGGGATAACCCGGGATGGGAGGGATAACCCGGGATGGGAGGGATAATCCAAGACAGGAGGGATAACCCGGGATGGGAGGGATAACCCAAGACAGGAGGGATAACCCAAGACAGGAGGGATAACCCAGGATGGGAGGGATAACCCGGGATGGGAGGGATAATCCAAGACAGGAGGGATAACCCGGGATGGGAGGGATAACCCAAGACAGGAGGGATAACCTAAGACAGGAGGGATAACAGCGGAGAGTAATTTATGTTTTTGTAAACAGACACAAACATGGCTCAACTGGGAGAGTAACACATCGACCTCAGCCACACCATTAATAAGACACAAGATTGTGTTGATTCACAGTTTTAAATGGTTAATGGGGTTTCAAGTCTATCTAGTGCACCATTGTTGTTTCACAGTTTTAAATGGCTAATGGGGTTTCAAGTCTGTCTACTACACAAGGGTCATTAAAGCTGCTAATAGAGTCAACTTTGTGTATATACACTGAGAGAAATATAGAGACAGCTTTCTTATAAAG
Source organism: Cherax destructor (assembly GCA_009830355.1). Lineage (NCBI taxonomy): Eukaryota > Metazoa > Arthropoda > Malacostraca > Decapoda > Parastacidae > Cherax > Cherax destructor. The sequence goes on from WNWK01029693.1 coordinate 11,251, forward strand.
CTTAGTAAGAGATTTGGCTCTCACTCTCACCAAACTTTAAACATGCAACTTTAAACTTAATGCAACTTACCACTAAAAAATTTATTAATAAATCCTAACTTATCGGAAATAAACTTTAATATACACAAAAGAATTTTTTATTTTTGGCTTTTCTCTCAAACTTCCAGAAAAGTTATAAAAATTATATATATATATATATCTACAGTGGTACCTTGAGTTACGATGGTCCCCAAAATCGCCCTTTTATGTAAGTTTATTTTTTTAAATGCTTTTGTAAGTATATTTTGGGGTGTAAAAGGACTAGTCTATTTTACATTATTCCTTATGGGGATAAATTGTTTGGTAATGGCACTTGAACAGCATTCTCAAACGAAAAATATCGTAACTCGAGGTACCACTGTATTTATATGTATATATATGTATGTTTTTTTATATATATATATATATATATATATATATATATATATATATATATATATATGTATATATATATATATATATATATATATATATATATATATATATATATATATATATATATATATATATATATATATATATATATATATAAGTAGAGGTATAGGCTTGATCCACTGTCTGGTTATCACTAGGCCTCCAGAAAGGGTAGGCCTACTAGATGACATTATAAGGCTGGTTAATCCACTGTCTGGTTATCACTAGGTCTCTAGCAAAGGTAGGCCTACTAGATGACATAATAAGGCTGGTTAATCCACTGTCTAGTTATCACTTGGCCTCCAGGAAGGGTAGGCCTACAAAACATCACCGCAGGCCTTTCAAACACTACTCTCCAGAGCAGGATCCATCAAGGGCACCTCCTCAGTGGCTCTCACACCAACATTTAAGTCATCACTGCCCTGTTTTATAGGCTTACTTCCCTGCTGTTGCTGTGTCAGCAGTTGCTGCTGTGCCTGCTGCTGTGCAGTGCGGGTGTGATCAATAGTGGCATAAATAGTGGAGTCTTCAGCAGGTCGCAGGGCGCCATTAACACCAGGTCGACCGTGTTTCTTGCTGTGCTTATTACGTCCGTTCTTGAAGGTCAGTTCTGCGTACTCCACGTCGTCCTTGTCCGTGTTCTGTGGTGAGACATTGTGATGAGACACTGTGGTGTGACACTGTGGTGTGACACAGTGGTGTGACACTGTGGTGTGACATTGGTGTGACAATGTGGTGAAACACTGTGGTGTGACACTGTGGTGTGACACTGTAGTATGACTGGTGTGTGACACTGGTGTGTCACTACCTCACTGATAATTACCTAAATTCTTTATATATAGCACCAACAAATCCTACTGAAGTCTCACTAATAATTAAATCATTAAAACACAAGGCAGGAGACCTAAATAACTTGCCACCAATCATGTATATAAAAGCAGCTCATGTGCTGTCCCTATTATTGCAACAATGTTTAACAAATATGTTGAATCTTCAACATCTCCATCCATACTCAAGACAGCAGGGGTCACCCCGATCCTCAAAGGAGGAGATCCTACAGAACTAAATAACTACGCCATTTGTGTATACATACTGGTGTCTACCACTAAGATAAGATTTTAGGTAATTGAGAGAGTGTCCTCTGACCCCGTAATGCTCTAGTTTTAAGTGCAAGATATTGTGGTCTACTGTATCACATGCTTTCTGTACGTCTATGAAGAGCCCCAGCATCTGAATAATTGCATCATTTGTGCTTTTATTCAGCCTAAACACTGTGTAGTATGACACTACAGTGACACTGTAGTGAGACACTGTAGTGTGACACTGAAGTGAGACACTGTAGTGAGACACTGTAGTGAGACACTGTAGTGTGACACTGAAGTGAGACACTGTAGTGTGACACTGAAGTGAGACACTGTAGTGAGACACTGTAGTGTGACACTATAGTGTGACACTGTTGTGTAACACTGTAGTGAGACACTGTAGTGTGACACTGGTGTGACACTGTAGTGAGACAGCAGAGGGAACATGAGAGGTAATAACAGGTGATAACTACAAGTAACAAGAAAGTGTGATCTTGAGGTCGACATTACAACCAACATATCACCAATAACATCTTGTAGGAGTGTGGAAGAGCCAGTTGTGAGTGTGGGGGAAGTTCGTGAGGCAGTGGGTAGAATGAAAGGGGGTAAGGCAGCTGGGATTGATGGGATAAAGATAGAAATGTTAAAAGCAGGTGGGGATATAGTTTTGGAGTGGTTGGTGCTATTATTTAATAAATGTATGGAAGAGGATAAGGTACCTAGAGATTGACAGAGAGCATGTATTGTTCCTTTGTATAAAGGCAAAGGGGACAAAAGAGAGTGCAAAAATTATAAGGGAATAAGTCTGTTGAGTGTACCTGGTAAAGTGTATGGTAGAGTTATTATTGAAAGAATTAAGAGTAAGACAGAAAGCAGGATAGCAGATGAACAAGGGGGCTTTAGGAAAGGTAGGGGGTGTGTAGACCAAGTGTTTACAGTGAAACATATAGGTGAACAGTATTTGGATAAGGGTAAAGAGGTTTTTGTGGCATTTATGGATTTGGAAAAGGTGTATGATAGGGTGGATAGGGGGGCAATGTGGCAGATATTGCAGGTGTATGGAATAGGAGGTAGGTTACTGAAAGCAGTGAAGAGTTTTTATGAGGATAGTGAGGCTCTGGTTAGAGTGTGTAGGAGGGAGGTGGACTATTTCCCAGTAAAAGTGGGCCTTAGACAAGGATGTGTGATGTCACCGTGGTTGTTCAATATATTTATAGATGGGGTTGTAAGAGAAGTTAATGCGAGGGTCTTGGCAAGAGGTGTGGGGTTAAAAGATAAAGAATCTAATACAAAGTGGGAGTTATCACAGTTGCTTTTTGCTGATGACACTGTGCTTTTGGGAGATTCTGAAGAGAAGTTGCAGAGGTTGGTGGATGAATTTGGTAGGGTGTGTAAAAGAAGAAAATTTAAAGTGAATATAGGAAAGAGTAAGGTGATGAGGATAACAAAAAGATTAGGTGATAAAAGATTGGATATCAGATTGGAGGGAGAGAGTATGGAGGAGGTGAATGTATTCAGATATTTGGGAGTGGACATGTCAGCAGATGGGTCTATGAAGGATGAGGTGAATCATAGAATTGATGAGGGGAAAAGGGTGAGTGGAGAACTTCGGAGTCTGTGGAGACAAAGAACTTTGTCCATGGAAGTAAATAGGGGAATGTATGAGAGTATAGTTATACCAACACTCTTATATGGGTGTGAAGCATGGGTGATGAATGTTGCAATGAGGAGAAGGCTGGAGGCAGTGGAGATGTCATGTCTGAGGTCAATGTGTGGTGTGAATATAATGCAGAGAATTTGGAGTTTGGAAATTAGGAGGAGGTGCGGGATTACCAAAACTATTATCCAGAGAGCTGAGGAGGGGTTGTTGAGGTGGTTCAGACATGTAGAGAGAATGGAACAAAACAGAATGACTTCGAGAGTGTATAAATCTGTAGTGGAGGGAAGGCGGGGTAGGGGTCGGCCTAGGAAAGGTTGGAGGGAGGGGGTAAAGGAGGTTTTGTGTGCAAGGGGCTTGGACTTCCAGCAAGCACGTGTGAGCGTATTTGATAAGAGTGAATGGAGACAAATGGTTTTTAATACTTTACGTGCTGTTGGAGTGTGAGCAAAGTAACATTTATGAAGGGATTCAGGGAAACCAGCAGGCCGGACTTGAGTCCTGGAGATGGGAAGTACAGTGTCTGCACTCTGAAGGAGGGGTGTTAATGTTGCAGTTTTATAACTGTAGTGTAAAGCACCCCTCTGGCAAGACAGTGATTGAGTGAATGATGATGAAAGTTTTTCTTTTTCGGGCCACCCTGCCTTGGTGGGAATCGGCCGATGTGTTAATAAAAAAAAAAATCTTTTATGGCCACACAACTACTCTCTCTCTCTAGGATGGTTAGAAACTCAATACACCAAGTTAACACAGTTAGTAACTTAGTTAACACACAAGTTAGTAACTTAGTTAACACACAAGTTAGTAACTTAGTTAACACACAAGTTAACAACTTAGTTAACACACAAGTTAACAACTTAGTTAACACACAAGTTAACAACTTAGTTAACACACAAGTTAGTAACTTAGTTAACACACAAGTTAGTAACTTAGTTAACACACAAGTTAGTAACTTAGTTAACACACAAGTTAGTAACTTAGTTAACACACAAGTTAGTAACTTAGTTAACACACAAGTTAGTAACTTAGTTAACACACAAGTTAGTAACTTAGTTAACACACAAGTTAGTAACTTAGTTAACACACAAGTTAGTAACTTAGTTGACAAAAAGTTGACTTACATGAGACCAGATAATGTTGAAGAAATACCAGTGTATATTAGTGTATACCAGTGTATATCAGTGTAAACCAGTGTATATCAATGTATACTACTGTATACAAGTGTATAATGATGTATATCAATGTATATCACTATATATCACTGTATACTAGAAAATACTACTGTATGCCAGAATATAACAGCATGTACAAGTACAGTATACATAAATGTAGAGCAATATACATCAGTATAGAACAGTATACATCAGTGTAGAGCAATATACACCAGAGTAGATTAATATACATCAGTGTAGAGCAGCATACATCAGTGTAGAGCAGTATACATCAGTGTAGAGCAGTATACATCAGTGTAGAGCAATATACATCAGTATAGAACAGTATAGAGCAGTATACATCAGTATTTAGCAGTATACATTAGTGTAGAGCAATATACATCAGTGTAGAGCAGTATACATCAGTGTAGAGCAGTATACATCAATGTAGAGCAGTATACATCAGTGTAGAGCAGTATACATCAGTGTAGAGCAGTATACATCAGTGTAGAGCAGTATACATCAGTGTAGAGCAGTATACATCAGTGTAGAGCAGTATACATCAGTGTAGAGCAGTATACATCAGTGTAGAGCAGTATACATCAGTGTAGAGCAGTATACATCAGTGTAGAGCAGTATACATCAGTGTAGAGCAGTATACATCAGTGTAGAGCAGTATACATCAGTGTAGAGCAGTATACATCAGTGTAGAGCAGTATACATCAGTGTAGAGCAGTATACATCAGTGTAGAGCAGTATACATCAGTGTAGAGCAGTATACATCAGTGTAGAGCAGCATAAATACATCAGTGTAGAGCAGTATACATCAGTGTAGAGCAGTATACATCAGTGTAGAGCAGTATACATCAGTGTAGAGCAGTATACATTAGTGTAAAGCAGTATACATCAGTGTAAAGCAGTATACATCAGTGTAAAGCAGTATACATCACTATAGAGCAGTATACATCAGTATTTAGCAGTATACATCAGTGTAGAGCAGTATACATCAGTGTAGAGCAGTATACATCAGTGTAGAGCAGTATACATCAGTGTAGAGCAGTATACATCAGTGTAGAGCAGTATACATCAGTGTAAAGCAGTATACATCAGTGTAAAGCAGTATACATCACTATAGAGCAGTATACATCAGTATTTAGCAGTATACATCAGTGTAAAGCAGTATACATCAGTGTAAAGCAGTATACATCACTATAGAGCAGTATACATCAGTATTTAGCAGTATACATCAGTATTTAGCAGTATACATAAGTATTTAGCAGTATACATCAGTGTAGAGCAGTATACATCAGTGTAGAGCAGTATACATCAGTGTAAAGCAGTATACATCACTATAGAGCAGTATACATCAGTATTTAGCAGTATACATCAGTGTAGAGCAGTGAAGATCAGTGTAAATCAGTGTAGAGCAGTGATCAGTGTAGAGCAGTGAAGATCAGTGTAGAGCAGTGATTAGTGTAAATCAGTGTAGAGCAGTGAAGATCAGTGTAGAGCAGTGCATATCAGTGTAGAGCAGTGAAGATCAGTGTAGAGCAGTGAAGATCAATGTAGGTCAGTGAAGATCAGTGTAGCTTAGTGAAGATCAGTGTAGGTCAGTGAAGATCAGTGTAGGTCAGCAAATATCAGTGTAGGTCAGTGAAGATCAGTGTAGCTCAGTGAAGATCAGTGTGGGTCAGTGAAGATCAGTGTAGGTCAGTGAAGATCAGTGTAGGTCAGTGAAGATCAGTGTAGATCAGTGAAGATCAGTGTAGATCAGTGTAGATCAGTGAAGATCAGTGTAGATCAGTGAAGATCAGTGTAGGTCAGTGAAGATCAGTGTAGATCAGTGAAAATCAGTGTAGATCAGTGAAGATCAGTGTAGAGCAGTGAAGATCAGTGTAGGTCAGTGAAGATCAGTGAAGGTCAGTGAAGATCAGTGTAGAGCAGTGAAGATCAGTGTAGGTCAGTGAAGATCAGTGAAGATCAGTGAAGATCAGTGAAGGTCAGTGAAGATCAGTGAAGGTCAGTGAAGATCAGTGTAGAACAGTGAAGATCAGTGTAGCTCAGTGTAAAGTAGAGCATCAGGAACTAGCAGTCACAACAACCACAACACTGAAAGAAAATGAAATATATACTGTCAGTGTTACTGTGTTAGTGTTAATGCCAGTACTCACCTAATTGTACTCACCTAATTGTGGTTGCAGGGGTCGAGACTCAGCTCCTGGCCCCGCCTCTTCGCTGTCTGCTACTGGGTCTCTGCTCTCCCTGCTCCATGAGCTTTATCATACCTTGTCTTAAAACTATGTATGGTTCCTGCCTCCACTATATCATTCTCTAGTCCATTCCACTTCCTGACTACTCTGTGGCTGAAGAAATGTTTCCTGACATCCCTTTGACTCATCTGAGTCTTCAGCTTCCAGTTGTGTCCCCTTGTTTCTGTGTTCCCTCTCTGAAACAACCTGTCACTATCTACCTTGTCAATTCCCCGCAGTATTTTGTATGTCGTTATCATGTCTCCTCTGACCCTTCTTTCCTCCAGTGTTGTTAGTCCTATTTCCCTCAGCCTTTCTTCATAAGACAGACCCCTGAGTTGTGGAACTAACCTTGTCGCAAACCTTTGCACTTTCTCTAGTTTCTTGACGTGCTTGACCAGGTGTGGGTTCCAGACTGGTGCTGCATACTCTAGTATGGGCCTGACGTATACGGTATACAGTGTCTTGAACGATTCCTTGTTAAGGTAACGGAACGCTAATCTTAAGTTTGCCAGTCGCCCATATGCTGCCGCGGTTATCTGGTTGATGTGTGCTTCCGGAGACGTGCTTGGTGTTATACTCACCCCAAGGTCTTTCTCCTTTGTTGAGGTTTGTAGCCTTTGTCCACCTAGCCTGTACTCTGTCAGCGGTCTTCTTTGCCCTTCTCCGATCTTCATGACTTTGCATTTGGTGGGGTTAAATTCGAGAAGCCAGTTGCTAGACCAGATGTCAAGCTTGTCCAGGTCACTTTGAAGTCCTGCTTGGTCTTCATCCGATGTGATTCTCCTCATTAATTTCACATCATCTGCGAAAAGAGACACTTCTGAGTCTATCCCATCCGTCATGTCATTCACATATAGCAAGAATAGCACTGGTCCTAGGACTGACCCCTGCGGTACACCGCTCGTCACAGGCGCCCACTGTGATACCTCATCACGCACCATGACCCGTTGTTGCCTCCCTGTGAGGTATTCCCTGATCCATTCCAGTGCCCTTCCTGTTATACACGCTTGGTCTTCCATCTTTTTTACTAATCTCATGTGAGGAACTGTGTCAAAGGCCTTCCTGCAGTCCAAGAAAATGCAGTCAACCCACCCTTCTCTCTCTTGCCTTACCTCTGTTACTTTATCATAGAACTCCAGGAGGTTTGTTACACAGGATTTGCCTTCCCTGAAACCGTGCTGTCTGGCGTTGATTAACCTGTTCTGCTCCAGATGCTCCACCATTCTTTTTCTGATGATTTTCTCCAAGACTTTGCACACTATACATGTAAGTGACACCGGTCTGTAGTTTAGTGCCTCTTTTCTGTCTCCTTTTTAAAGATGGGGACTACGTTGGCCTTTTTCCATATCTCAGGTAGCTGCCCAGTTTCAAGGGATGTGTTGAAAATTTTGGTAAGTGGCACACTCAGAACCTCAGCTCCTTCCCGAAGGACCCATGGTGAGATATTGTCCGGACCCATTGCCTTTGAGGTATCAAGGTCACTGAGTAACTGCTTCACCTCCCCTCAGATGTGTGTATACCCTCCAGCACTCGATACATCCCTTGTTGGTGATGCACCCCGTCCTGTCTACCCAACTGCCTCCTTCCTCCACTGTGAATACTTCCCTAAACCTCGAGTTGAGCTCCTCACATACCTCTTGATCATTACTTGTGAGTTCCCCATCTTCCCTCCTCAGCCTTATCACCTGATCCTTTACTGTTGTCTTCCTTCTGATGTGGCTGTACATCAGTTTCGGGTCAGACTTGACTTTCGATGCTATGTCGTTTCGTACTGTTTCTGGGCCTCCCTCCGTACCTGTGCATACTGTTTCTAGCTCTTCGACTAATCTCCTTGTTTGCTTGGGTTCTTTGCCTTCTGTACCTTTTCCATTCTCTGGCACTCTGAGTCTTTGCCTCCCTACATCTTTGGGTAAACCAGGGGCTCTTTCTTGTCTTCCCATTTATTCTTTTTCCTTTGGGTATAAACCGTTCCTCTGCCTCCTTGCACTTTGTCGCTACGTATTCCATCATTTCATTTACTGACTGTCCTTCCATTTCCCTTTCCCACAGAATCTCCTGCAGGAAATTCCTCATACCTGTGTAGTCCCCTCTTTTATAGTCTGGTATGTCTCTTTCAGCACCATTTTCCCTCTCCACCTGTAGCTCTACTATGTACTCAAAGCTCAGCACCATATGGTCACTGGCTCCCAGGGGGCTCTCGTGTGTTATGTCCTCGATATCTGAGCTATTCAGGGTGAATACAAGGTCCAGCCTTGCTGGTTCAGTTGCTAGTTCAGTGTTACTGTGTTAGTGTTACTGTCAGTGTTACAGTGTCAGTGTTACTGTGTGTGTGTTACTGCATCAGTGTTACTTTGTCAGTGTTACTGCCAGTGTTACTGCCAGTGTTACTGCCAGTGTTACTGCCAGTGTTACTGTGGAAAATATTGGTATTTTCCGAAAGTTATATTCAATAAACTTGCCATTATGAATAGATATTATTGCGCTGCTGTTGGCTTATCATTTAACTGAGTACAGCAGAGAACCAACCGACCGTCGATCTTGCCGGGGGGAGACGGCTTGGGTCAAAACGGGGGAGGGTCAACTGCGTGGGGACGCCTAGCATGGGTCAGGCACGTTTGGATACCCATAGGTGCAGGATATCGGGAGCGAAATGGAGGCGGGAATTTGGCGTGTGAAATGACCAAAACGCGAGTAGTGGTTTCACATCGTAATTAGAAAGTGTTGTAATTGCGCTCCGTGCATAATGGAGTGGTAAATTGTTAAAACAATGAGTAATACAACGCAGACGTGGGTAGTCATTGTCTAGGAACCTCGGTGTGGTAACCACAGCATAGGTGACGTGACTATCTGACTGAATACGGTCGCAAACCCTGATTCTGGGTGACCTTCATGGGGAAAGTGGTGTGAATTATAGTCGGTAAACATTGTGGGACGTTAAGTCCAGTGAATCAGAGGTATAAATCATTGGAAGGGAAAGAGGTGGATCGGGTGGCATCAAGTGAAGAGACGCCATCCGTGACCGCCATGTTGGGTATGAAGGAGATGATCATTTCCATCTCTACTCATCGACTCTGAATTTATGTATAGAGACGATGAAAGTGTATAAACTAGTGGGACATTAAACCATAGTGTGTATAGTGGTTAAGGTTATGCGAATAAACTGTAAGAAAGGGAAATAGTGAGAGGATACGAATCGCTACTCCCTGATCAACCACATGGTAATTTAACAGTCCGGTCTCGAGGACTGTAGAGAGCTCAAGGGAATCAACTTTCTCTTGACTCATCGGGACGACCACCACAACATCATCGTCCTGCTGGGAAACAATTTCTACCAGGCAGGACCTAAAGAGATCGACGCGAGGGGAACACCAACAAAGGAAGCGACTCTCTCACCCACAGCTAAGTATTACCGTTGTAACTATCTGTAGTCGGCCGATTAGGATGTTATAATGAATATATGTGCTGTGGTTATGTCGATGATCTCCAATGAACATCAGGGACACGAATAAGGGGTGAGTGAATATTAATTAATTGTACTGTCTTCTCCTCCTCAATCAGTCCAATATTAACCCATACAGTCCACTAAAATTAACAATACCGTAACTATTGATGTTACCCATTCTTATTAAACTGGTCTAGAGCGGAAGTGGGTTCAGAGGTGTGAAAATATCGAAGGGAGTCATTTCAGCGACCAGGGTGACTCTGGTTTTCTCACACGCCTAACGGGGGTAACCGCGGTAAAATTATATTGGCGGTCATCTCTCCGGGAGATTATTTGTCGTAAGTTGCGGTGAAGCCCAGACAGGTAATCTCTTAATTCCCCATATCTGCCCATTGGTCCTTCCTGAACCGGATGTGATTAGTGAATTAATCATTATTGAATTAATTACAGTGGACCCCTGAGTAACATAAGGCTCATATATCGTAAAAATCGTGTAACATAAGCTTTCTTCAATATCGTGTATCGTTAATGGACTCGTGTATTGTAACATATTAGACCTGTCCGCCTGCTCCGCGCCTGCCCTGCGCCTGCGCAGGACGCCAGTGAAGCGCTGTTTACCATTGAGAGAACATTACCCAGCGCGCTCTTTCAAACATTCACAATACATTTGGTGTCTTTTTTGGTGGTTTAGTGATTGTCACTGTGAAATAAGTCACCATGGGTCCAAAGAAGCTTCCTAGTGGCACCCCAATGGTAAAGAGAGTGAGGAACACCATCGAACTGAAGAAACCTGATAATCGATTCACGCCTTAACAAAGATCATTTGCTGGTCACAGGAGATTTCAACATAAATCTCTTACATGACCAGGACCCACAGGTAACTGAATTCACAAACACTATGAGCAACTGCTTATTACTACCAACAATATCAAAACCTACAAGAATCTCCGAGAATAGTACCTCGTTACTAGACCACATCTGGACTAACTCAATATCCCCTCTAAAATCAGGCATAATCACAGAAAACACCTCAGACCACTACCCTACCTTTCTCATAACTAACCTAGGCATTTTGCCCCAAGAAATTGCAAAAGTTACCTTCAGACTGCATAATGAGTCAGCTATTAATAATTTTATATCAGCTATGACGAACATTGACTGGCTTAATGAATTAGAAACACATTCAGATACTAATGAATGCATCAAGAACTTCCTTAAAAAAACACACAACCTCTATAACAGACATTGCCCCAAAAAAACTAAACAGATCACAGCTAAGCGACTTAACAATCCCTGGCTAACACCCAGCATCCTTAAATCCATAAACAAGAGGCACCAATATGAAAAACAATATAGAAGGGGTCTAATAACCAGAGAACAATCCAAACGCTACTCATCAATCCTTACCAGCCTGATAAGAAGGTCCAAAAAATTGTATTATGAGAACAGACTCCAGACTGTAAAAGGTGATATGAAAAAGACCTGGAAAACTCTATCTACAATTCTAGGAAATAAAAAGATATCCACGAAAAATACCATCAAATTATCAAAAACAGACGAACCCCTACTCTCACAGACTGAGACAGCAAACAGACTTAATGTTTTCTTCTCCACCATAGGTAAAAATCTAGCGAGTAAAATCCCAAGCTCGAACACTCGTCCAACAGACTACCTCACCAACTCCTACCCAGATACACTATTCCTAGCTCCTACCAACTCAATTGAAGTCTCGCTCATAATCAACACCCTTAAAAACAAAGCAGGAGACATAAACAGCTTACCACCCTTTATGTACAAAAAAGCTTCACACGTACTGTCACCAATTATAGCAGCATTATTCAATAAATCCATTGAATCTTCCACCTTCCCATCAATTCTCAAAATAGCTAGGGTCACCCCGATCCACAAAGGAGGTGACCAAAGTGACTTGAACAATTATAGACCAATCTCAAATTTACCACTACTTTCTAAAATCTTCGAAAAATTAATTCATAAACAGATCTATTCCTTCCTCGTCTCACACAATGTACTAAACCCCTGTCAATTTGGATTCAGGACTAACAAGAGCACAAACGATGCTACAACACACATGTTAGAGTTAATATACACCGCACTTGAGAAGAAAGAAGTTCCGCTGGGAATCTTTATAGACCTACGCAAAGCATTTGATACAGTCGACCATGATTTATTGCTCACAAAATTAGCGCACTATGGTATTAGGGGCACCCCTCAATTACCTAAAGTCGTACCTTAGCAACAGAAGTCAGTATGTGTACACAAATGGAGTGAACTCTTCCACACGACAAATTACAGTCAGTGTCCCTCAAGGTAGTGTCCTGGGGCCACTCTCATTTCTCATTTACATAAACGACCTACCGAATGCATCACAACTACTCAAACCCATTCTATTTGCAGATGACACAACATATGTCTTCTCTCACCCAAATCCAGTCATTATGAGAACAGACTCCAGACTGTAAAAGGTGATATGAAAAAAAACCTTTGGGAAAAATCTATCTACAATTCTAAGGGAAAAAAAAAGATATCCACAAAAAAAACCATCAAATTATCAAAAACAGAAAACCCCCTTTCTCTCACCGAATGGGGACAGCAAACAGACTTAATGTTTTCTTCTCCACCATAGGAAAAATCTGCGAGTAAAAACCCGGCCCCAAACCTTCCAACAGACTACCCCCCCAACCCTACCCAGATACACCCCCTTTCCCAGCTCCTACCAACTCAATTTAAATTCGCCATAATCAACACCCTTAAAAAAAAAAAGCAGGAGACATAAACAGCTTACCACCCTTTATTTCAAAAATTTTTAAAACTTTTTGCCCAAATAGGCATTATTCAATAAATCCATTGAATCTTCCAC
>WNWK01029694.1:0-24162 GCA_009830355.1 Cherax destructor
CCCCTACAATGTTTTTAACTGACAAATCCATTCGTTCCCTAGGCTTTCTTACCTTGTTTATCTCACTCCAAAAATTTTTCTTGTTTTCAGCAAAATTTCTTGACAGAGCCTCTCCCATTCTTTCATCCGCTCTTCTTTTGCACTCTCTCACCACTCTCTTCACCTTTCTTTTACTCTCCATATACTCTGCTCTTCTATTAACACTTCTGTTTTGTAAAAACCTCTCATAAGCTACCTTTTCTCTTTTATCACACCCTTTACTTCATTCCACCACTCACTCCTCTTTCCTCCTGCACCCACCCTCCTATAGCCACAAACTTCTGCCCCACATTCTAATACTGCATTTTTAAAACTATCCCAACTCTCTTCAACCCCCCAACTACTCATACTTGCACTAGCCTACCTTTCTGCCAATAGTTGCTTATATCTCACCCTAACTTCCTCCTCCCTTAGTTTATACACTTTTACCTCTCTCTTACTTGCTGTTGTCATTTTCTTTTTGTCCCATCTACCTTTTACTCTAACTGTAGCTACAACCAAATAATGATCCGATATATCCGTTGCCCCTCTATAAACATGTACATCCTGAAGCCTACCCATCAACCTTTTATCCACCAATACATAATTCAACAAACTACTTTCCTTACGTGCTATATCATACCTTGTATATTTATTTATCCTCTTTTTCATAAAATATGTATTACTTATTACCAAACCTCTTTCTACACTTAGCTCAATTAATTGTTCCCCATTTACATTTACCCCTGGCACCCCAAATTTACCTACTACTCCCTCCACAACATTTTTACCCACTTTAGCATTAAGATCCCCAACCACAATTACTCTCTCATTTGGTTCAAAACTCCCCACACACTCGCTTAACATTTCCCAAAATCTCTCTCTCTCCTCTACACTTCTCTCTTCTCCAGGTGCATAAATACTTACTATAACCCACTTTTCACATCCAACCTTTATTTTACTCCACATAATCCTTGAATTTATACATTTATATTCCCTCTTTACCTGCCATAACTGATTATTTAACATTATTGCCACTCCTTCTTTAGCTCTAACTCTATTTGAAACCCCTGACCTAATCCCATTTATTTCTCCCCACTGAAACCCTCCTACCCCCTTCAGCTTTGTCTCACTTAAAGCCAGGACATCCAGCTTCTTTTCATTCATAACATCTACAATCATCTCTTTCTTATCATTCGCACAACATCCACGCACATTCAAACATCCCACTTTGACGGTTTTTTCTTTTTCTTTTTAGTAAGCTATACAGGAAAAGGGGTTACTAGCCCATTGTTCCCGGCATTTTAGTTGACTTTTACAACACGCATGGCTTACGGAGGAAAGATTCTTATTCCACTTCCCCATGGATATGAAAGGAAAAGCAATAAGAACAAGAACTATTAAGATAAAATCAAAGAAAACTCAGATGAGTGTGTATACATAAACGTGTACATGTTTGCGTAGCGTGACCTAAGTGTAAGTAGAAGTAGCAAGACGTACCTGAAATCTTGCATGTTTGAGACAGAAAAAAGACACCAGCAATCCTACCATCATGTAAAACAAATACAGGCTTTCGTTTTACACTCCCTTGGCAGGACGGTAGTACCTCCCTGGGTGGTTGCTGACTACCAACCTACTACCTGATATCCCCCTGTATTACTTGTCAGTGTCTGCATGGCATAGTAGCAGTAGGCTGCTTTCTGGCAAGATCATTGATGAAGGCGGTAGCTATCGTGGCCATGCTGATGATGTTCTTAGAAAGTGATCCTAGCACCTCTTTCCTTTGTGTTCTGAGCAGTACTTAAGATGGTCCAAGCTCTTCATGTAGTCATAAATGAAGAATGAGGGGAAATGAAAATATGAGAAGGGCTGTAGAATGCAAAAACACTCTTCCTCAACAAAAGTAATATTAAATTTAAGGAGGGCTAAAAAAAAAAATCCAATTACTACTCCTTGCTTAATGTATGTCGTGGTGTGAGTAGAAGCTTATCAGGTCATCTTGAAAAAAAGGGTGTCACTGTTGGGGGCTCTGCATAGAAAGATGCCTAAGGAGGAGTTGACCAGCTTCCATGAGCTCTAAAGCAAATTCAGTGATAGGCTCAGTCATGTTAATTTCTGTGAGGTAGTTTAGAATACAGCCTCTCCTCACTTAACGATGGAGATAGGGGCCTAAGACCCCGTCGGTAAACTATTTTATCGCTAATTGAGGAATCACCCCTTACTGACACTTCAAAAATGTCACCACCCAAAATTAAAACATTCAGTTTTATGTTTGTTGGGAAATTCCTTTCAAAATGTTTATTATTAATGGTAATACAACATGAAATAGGTCAATGACTTACTTCCAAGATATTCCAGGAAACGCTTACATAGCTGATTACTTGAAAAAAAATTTTAAAAGAAAATTGCACTTTTTTCAGTCTTTGCATAGGGTAAGAGTGATCTTCTATAGTTATCCTTCAGGAGGGTAACGTTTTCTGTAATGGTCGTGGTCACTTTTTTTTTTTTTTTTATCCCTCTCAGCTCTCCACCCAAAAATACCTCGCTATATGTCAGTTTTTATTAATTTGGGCACCTTTATCATGCTTCTACGTTATTTATGTTATACCTAATATTATTTTGGAATAAATATGATAGGTAGATAACCTTAATTGATAGTAATAGTATAATTATACAATATTTTATAATGCCATGAGCTTACACCTCCATATGTCATGGTGAAGCAGGAGTTACCGAGACTGCTGGCACTTTCTCCCTCTCTCTCGTATAGCCCCAGCCAAGCACACCCTCCAATACCTCTCCATATAGTACATATGTCAAATTTGTACAAATATGGAGACAAGTGAAAGCTAGTATACTCAAGAGGCTGTAATGCGGCGATTGAGATACTTGACGCTGAGATGCCGCGCTGCCTGTGTCATACGTATTTTGCACAGGTTTGGTAGCTGACATTTAAACCACTCCAGAGCGATTATTATTATTACAGTGGTCCCTCGACTTTCGGTCGGTCCGACTATCGGTGATTTCAAGTTTCGATAGCTTTTTCGGTCAAATTTTCCCTTGCCAACCAGTCATTCCCTCGACTATCAGTCCGAGTACCAGACCTGTCTGCCTGCCCAGGCTTGCGCGCCTCGCCGCGCAGGCATCGTGAGCCAGTCTAGCATTGTTTACCATTGAGAGAACATTACCCAGCGCGCTCATTCAAACATTTCACAATAAATTTATTGTGTTTATTGCTGGTTTAGTGATTGTTAGTGAAATAAGTCACCATAGGTCCAAAGAAGCTTCCTAGTGGCACCCCTGTGGTAAAGAAAGTGAGGAACACCATCGAACTGAAGAAGGAGATTGTAGAAAAATATGAGAGTTTCTTACGTGTTAGTGAGCTTGACAGGATGTACAACAAAAACCAATCTACTATCACCTCTATCCTGGCAAAGAGAAAAGAAATCGAGGAAGCTAATGTTGCAAAAGGTGTTGACATGTTTGCCAAAAATAGATCGAAAACAGTGGATGAGGTTGAGAAGTTGTTGGGGGTGTGGATCAATGAAAAACAGATAGCGGGGTGATAGTATTTCCACAGCGATAATTTGTGAAAAGGCAAGGCAGTTGCACGCAGATCTTGTCAAGACAATGCCTGCAACCAGTGCTGATGCGAGTGATTTTAAAGCCAGCAAAGGCTGGTTTGAGAGATTTAAGAAACGTAGTGGCATACACAGTGTTGTGAGGCATGGTGAGGCAGCCAGTTCAGACAAACGTGCAGCTGAAAAATTTGTGCAGGAATTCAAGGGATTCGTAGACACTGAAAAATCTGAACCCCAACAAGTGTTTAATTGTGTTGAAACAGGCCTGTTTTGGAAGAAAATGCCAAACAGGACCTTCATTACTCAGGAGGAAAAGGCACTGCCAGGACACAAGCTTATGAAAGACAGGCTAACTCTCATGTTGTGTGGTAACGCTAGTAGGGATTTTAAAGTGAAGCCTTTACTGGTGTATCACTCTGAAAATCCCAGAGTGTTCAAGAAACACAATGTGAACAAGAATAATTTGTGTGTCTTGTGGAAGGCTAACACCAAGGAATGGGTCACGACGGCAATTTTTCTGGAATGGCTCACTGGAGTGTTTGGCCCCAGTGTGAAGAAATACCTCCTGGAAAAGAAATTGCCACTCAAGTGCCTCCTGCTACTGGACAATGCTCCTGCTCATCCTCACAACTTGGGAGACTATTTGTCTGAGGACTTCAATTTCATCACAGTGAAGTTCTTGCCTCCTAACACCACTCCTCTCATCCAGCCCATGGACCAGCAGGTCATTTCTAACTTCAAGAAACTGTACACCAAAGCAGTGTTTCAGAAGTGCTTTGAAGTGACCTCGGACACTGAGTTGACCCTAAGAGAATTCTGGAAAGATCACTTCAGTATCCTCCATTGCATAGGCCTTATAGGTAAGGCTTGGGAGGGAGTGACTTCCAAGACTTTGAACTCTGCTTGGAGACCACTGTGGCCGGATTGTGTTGAAAAAGAGGGATTTTGAAGGATTTGACGCTGACCCTGACGACCCTGTGCCTGTTGTGGAAGATATTGTGAAATTGGGCAAGTCCCTGGGGATGGAGGTGAGTGGTGAGGATGTGGAAGAGTTGGTGGAGGACCACAGGGTAGACCTAACCACTGAAGAGCTGAAAGAGCTTCATCAGGAACAGCATCAGACGACAGTAGAGGAAATTGATTCAGAGGAGGAGGATGGACAGGGTGAGGTAACTTCTTCAGAGATTAAGGAAATTTGTTCCAAGTGGAATGATGTTCAGATATTTGTTGAAAAACACCACCCTGACCAAGCTGAAACAAGCTATATCTGCAACATGTTCAGTGACAGAACCTTGTCCCACTTCAGGAAAATGTTAAAGATTGTCATGCAACTGCCTTGCCTTTTCGCAAATTATTGACTGTGTAACACTATCTCCTGCTAACTCTTTTTGTCTGACCCATAAAAGCAACAACTTCTCAACTTCTTCGATTATTTGCGATCTCATTTTCAATAGCATATTCACCCCTTTTGCAACATCAGCTTCCTTGATTTTCCTTTTTCTTCAACAAGATGGAAGTAATAGTTGAATGGGCCTTCCCATAAATCCTGGAAAGCTCCGCCACACGTACACCACTTTCATATTTTTCTATGATCTCTTTCTTAACTTCTATTGTGTTTCTCACTTTCTTTGCCACAGGGCTGGCACTAGGAGCTTTCTTTGGGCCCATGGTAAATTATTTAGCAGTTGCAAGCACTAAAACAAATGGAATATTGACAAAATGTATGGTATGAATGCGTAGGTGGTAGCGTGGGTGGCGGTCACTCGCTGGTAAACAATGGCACACTGACGCTCAATGTGTTTATGTGCCCAGGCGAAGGGGAGGCCACATGGACGCGTTTCAGACGACTGGTGATTTTCAAGGAAACGGGCGATTTTCAAGTCGATTTTTGCCGAAAAAAGTGGATGATTTTCAAATTCGCCGATTCTCAAGGGAGATGATTTTCAAGGATCCACTGTATGTTGATAACGTGCTTATGGGAGATTCTAAAGAAAAGTTGCAAAGGTTAGTGGATGAGTTTGGGAGGGTGTGTAAAGGTAGAAAGTTGAAAGTGAACATAGATAAGAGTAAGGTGATGAGGGTATCAAACGATTTAAATAAAGAAAAATTTGATATCACATTGGAGAGAGGGATTATGGAAGAAGTAAATGTTTTCAGATATTTGGGAGTTGACGTGTCAGCGGATGGGTTTATGAAGGATGAGGTTAACAATAGAATTGATGAAGGAAAAAAGGTGAGTGGTGCGTTGAGGTATCTGTGGAGACAAAAAAAACGTTATCCATGGAGGCAAATAAGGGAATATACGAAAGTATAGTGGTACCAACACTCTTATATGGGTGTGAAGCATGGGTTGCAAATGCTGCAGCGAGGAGGCGGCTGGAGGCAGTGGAGATGTCCTGTCTAAGGGCAATGTGTGGTGTAAATATTATGCAGAAAATTCGGAATGTGGAAATTAGGAGAAGGTGTGGAGTTACTAAAAGTATTTGTCAGAGGGCTGAAAAGGGGTTGTTGAGGTGGTTTGGTCATTTAGAGAGAATGGATCAAAGTATGTAGAATGACTTGGAGAGCGTATAAATCTGTAGGGGAAGGAAGGCGGGGTAGGGGTCGTCCTAGAAAAGGTTGGAGGGAGGGGGTAAAGGAGGTTTTGTGGGCGAGGGGCTTGGACTTCCAGCATGTGTGAGCGTGTTAGATAGGAGTGAATGGAGACGAATGGTTTTTGGGACCTGACGAGCTGTTGGAGTGTGAGCAGGGTAACATTTTGTGAAGGGATTCAGGGAAACCAGTTAATTGATTTAGTTGGACTGGAGTCCTGTAAATGGGACGTACAATGCCTGCACTTTAAAAGAGGGGTCTGGGATAGTGACAGCTGGGAGGGACTATTCTCAGCTGTCGTATCTGAGCGCCTCTGCAAAGACAGTGATTATGTATGAGTGTGGTGAAAGTGTTGAATGATGATGAAAGTATTTTCTTTTTGGGGATTTTCTTTCTTTTTGGTCACCCTGCCTTGGTGGGAGACGGCCGACTTGTTGAAAAAAAAAAAAATTATAGTCAACCCACGGTTCTCGTCGGTAATCCATTCCAGAGGGTTCGTCGACCACCGGTTTGGTCGAACTCCGATTCTATTTTCCCCATAAGAAATAATGGAAATAAAATTAATCCGTTCCAGACATCCAAAAGTATTAAAATATTTTTTAGAACTTTTTGACATTAAATTATACACAATTTTATAAAAAAAATAAGAAATAAATAGTACAATAACATGTCACTTACAGTTATTGAAGAGTTGTTGATGTGTTAAAGACGGGAGGAGGGGAGAAGGTGGAGTAGTATGCTAGTGTTTGGAAGGGGAATCCCCTTCCATTAACACTGCTGGTACCAAGTTCTTTTCTGGGGTTACTTCCAAACAAAACAAACAAACAAATTTTATTTCATTGCAGGTTACATGGGTATGGGAAATTACAATGTAAATTGAGTGCAAGGAGAGCCACTGACATGCCATGGCATTAGGGGCAGCTTATTCTAGTCCTTAAAAACTATGTACTTAATATTAGAGAAATTTATTGAGTTTATTCTAGTTAAAAATTATTTTCAAAATTACAATATGATGAAATTTTACTGTTTAAATTATTATATAATGATATTAGATCTTAGATTGTTACAGGTGTTAAGATTCTTGAATGATAATATGGAATTGAGATTATCTTAAGGAAAATAACATTGAGCATTTTTGACATTAACTTATAATATGAGTAGGGGGTAACATAATAGTAACATATTATTAAAAATTGAGATTATCGTATAGGAAAGTAACAATGAGCATTTTTCAAAGTAGTTTATAGCATGATCATTTAGGTTTGGGTGAGTAGGTGGTTTTTGAGTTGAGTCTTAAATTGATTTTCAGACAAGATTATCTTAATATTTACTGGTAATGAATTCCAGATTCTGGGGCCCTTTATGTGCATAGAATTTTTACATAGGTTGATATGAACACGGGGTATATCAAAAAGTGATCTGTGTCGTGTGTTGTGGTCATGGGTCCTATTAAAGTTGGTGAGGAGAGTTTTGAGCAGAGGGTTTATATTAGAGTGTAAAGTTTTATATATGTAGTAGGCACAAGAGTAAGTATGAATGTTCTTTACGGTGAGTAGTTTGAGACTTTTGAATATTGGTGGAGTATGCTGTCTAGAGTGGGAATTTGTTATCATTCTGACTGCGGCCTTTTGTTGTGTTATGAGTGGTCTAAGGTGATTTAACGTTGTTGATCCCCATGCACAGATTCCATAGGTGAGATACGGGTAGATAAGTGATTCCCTTTTTCTTTTAATGCCACTAGGACCAGCGTGAGTCACTGGACCCCTCTCTAACCAAAAATCTGTCCAGGGAGCTCTGTGTCTGGCGGTTCTTTAAAATGTCCCTAAAATGTGACAAGACATTGTCATTTAACATGTCGCATATACGGCCTGCAACATCTTGGTTAGGGTGAATCATACATAAATGTTTGCACATTAGTCCATTGGGCACAAATCTCCTTAATTTTTGAAGAAGGCACCTTCTTCCATCTCGGTTCCACCTCCTCCCCCTCTGGACCATTTTCCTGAACTGTGGTCTGTTGTTTCTGTTGAAGCTCTTGCAGATCTTCAGTGGTTAGCTCTTCATTGTGCTCCTCCACCAACTGTTCCACATCCTCACCACTCACCTCCAACCCCATGGACTTGCCCAGTTCCACAATTTCTTGCACAACAGGCTCAGGCTCAAGCTCAGGGTTCTGAGGCTCAGCCCCAAAACCTTCAAAATCTAGGACACAGTCTGGCCACAATTTTCTCCAGGCAGAGTTCAAAGTCCTGGTAGTCACTCCCTCCCAAGCCTTACCTATAAGCTTTACACAATGCAGGATATGGAAATGATCTTTCCAAAACTCCTTTAGGGTCATACTCATGTCTGTGGTCACATCAAAGCACTTTTCAAACATTGGTTTGGTGTAGAGTTTTTTAAAGTTGCAAATGACCTGCTGGTCCTTGGGCTGGAGGAGAGGAGTGGTATTAGGAGGCAAGAACTTCACTTTGATGAACTCACAGCCCTGCAAAATTTCCTCTGCCAAGTCTGGAGGATGACCAGGAGAATTGTCCATTATCAGGAGGCACTTAAGTGGCAAATTATTTTCCTAGAGATATTTCTTCACACTGGGGCCAAACACGTTTTTGAACCAATCAAGGAAAATTTCCCTAGTGACCCATGCCTTTTTGTTAGACTTCCACATCACACACAAATTAGACTTGGTGATACCGCATCTGCCAAACACTCGGGGATTTTCAGAATGATACACCAGTAAAGGTTCACTTTACAATCACCACTGGCATTAGCACACATCATGAGAGTTAGCCTGTCTTTCATAGGCTTATGTCCTGGGAGTGCCTTTTCCTCCTGTGTAATGAAGGTCCTGTTGGGCATTTTATTCCAAAACAGGCCTGTTTTGTCACAATTGAGCACTTGTTGGGGTTGGAATTGTTCAGCCTCTATGTACCCCTGGAATTCCTGAACATATTTTTCAGCCGCACTTTTGTCAGAACTGGCTGCCTCACCATGCCTCACAACACTATGCATGCCACTTCGCTTCTTAAATCTGTCAAACCAGCCTTTGCTGGCTTTAAATTTGTTCACTTCAGCACTTGTTGCAGGCATTTTCTTGACGAGATCATCATGCAACTGCCTTGTTTTTTCACATATTATTGCCTGCGTAACACTATCTCCTGCTAACTGTTTCTCGTTGATCCACACCAACAACAAGTGCTGGAACAATTTTCCACTTGTTCCAGCACTTGAGATTTCTGTTTTGTGACCATACTTGCACCTTTTGCAAGAACAGCATCCTTGATTTCCTTTCTCTTGGCCAAAATGGAAGAGATGGTTGAATGGGATTTGTCATAGAGCCTGGCCAGCTCAGTGACACGCACTCCACTTTCATATTTTGCTATCATCTCCTTCTTCAATTCTACCATATTTCTGATATTCTTTACCAAAGGCTTGGCACTAGGAGCTTTCTTGGGGCCCATGGTGGCTTATTTAGCAGTTGCAAGCACTAAAATCACTGGAATAATGACAATATATATGGTATGAATGCGTGGGTGGTGCGTGGGTAGTGGTCGCTCGCTTGTAAACAATAGCACACCGAGTGCCTGGGCGCCCAGCTGGGCCACGGCCCCACGCATACGCGTCCGGGACGGATAGTCAACTCGCCCAACTCCGAGCGGCCATCTAATACCGAGCCAAAACTCTTGTAAAAAAAAAACGTTGAACACCGATTTGGCCGAGCTCCGGGGATTGACTGTATATGTATTTATAATTGTTTTGATTATGTAAAACTATAGTTAATCTTCACAAAATTAATTTTTTGTGAATATTTTTGGGTGTCTGGAACGGATTAATTGTATTTACATTATTTCTTTTGGAAAGTAAGGTTTTGACTTTCGAAGAATTCGAGTTAAGGTCTAGCTCCTGGAACGGATTATAACCGAAAGTCGAGGTACCACTGTATTATTATCATCCACATACAGTGGACCCTTGTTTTTCATGTTTAATCCGTTCCAGAGGGATCGGCTAAAACTAAAATCGGTGAAAACTAAAACCATTTTCCCCATAAGAAATAATGTAAATTCAATTAATCCATTTCAGACACCCAGGAGAATTAACAAAAAATATTTTTTTAGAGATTAAATACAGATTTACATACAGGAAAAAAAATGACAAATAAATATAAAGCACTAATAACATGTATAAATGAACATTTAACATCACACTTACCTTTATTGGCGACTCTTGTTGGTGTATGGAAGACAGTGAGGAGGAGAGAGGGAGGCTAGTTTATTGTTTGGAGGCAGGACAAAATGCTTCAATTTGACACTAATATCAGCTCTACAGCTTATTTATCTATCACAATTCATCTAATATGACATAATAAACAATATTAATAACATTAAAACATGATATATACTCTAGAATGAATAAAATATGTCATTACGAATGTGAGGACTGGTGGTTGTGTGTTATTGTTGTTGGGTTTATAAGGGCCACTGACCATAAACAGTACATATAGTTGGGGTGGTGGGCAGCAGCAGAAGCCATGCACCACCACTATTCACACTGAAACAATGTACATAATTTATAAATAAGAAATATTCACACTTACCTTGGAGGAGATGGTGGCGTTCTTGTCAGTGCCCCTATATTCCTCAAACAACAATGTAGGAATTAAGTTTCGTGTCATCATTTTTCTATTGCTTAATCGCTTAACTTACTTACTACACTTTATCGCTGGCTGGTGCTATAGCCTTTATTGACTCCACTTTGGTACTTTGGTACGATTTCTTTCTTTAATTCTATGGTGTTCCTCACTTTCGTTACCAAAGGACTGGCACTAGGAGCTTTCTTTGGGCCCATGGTGGCTTATTTAACAGTCACACACAATAATCAAGGACCAAAACAATGGATTGTTAATTAAGAAATGTTTTGTATGAACTCGCAGGATAATGTTCACTCAACCAGAAACAATGCTACACTGCCCGAGAATGTGCGTGGGAGGCAGGCTTGCAGGGTTTGTATGTGCGCTGAGCCCTGGACAGGTTCTATACCATCGACGAAAACTAAGCCAATCGGCGAAAACTAAGCCAACATTTCTACGAAAAAAGTGAGCGAAAACTGACACACGAAAACCAAGGGTCCACTGTACCTTTTTCACTGAGTTTAATCATTTATTAAGCTGGCATGAGAGACACAGAGAATGTAATAATAATAATAATAATAATAATAATAATCGCTCTGGAGTGATTTAGACGTCAGCTACCAAACCTATACAAAATACGTATGACATTTACAGTGCCCCAGAGTGATTATTAATTAGATTTTATTATTATCATTATCATCATCATCGCCATACCTTGTTCACCGAGTATAATCATTTCTTTCTTAAGCTGCCACGAGAGAGAATGTAAACACACAGACGAACAAACCAGCTGATCCCTTGACTGTGTACTTCTTTTGTACTTCTTCCATTTTCCTCTTGTTTTTCCTCTTCCAAGTGCTGCTGCACATCTATTGTGCACCCCATAGTACAAGATAGAGTTATAAGCGCAGAAGCACTTGGAAGAGGAAAATTGAAGACGTACACAGTCAAGAGATCAGCTGGTTTGTTCATCTGTGTGTTTACATTCTGTGTCTCTCGTGGCAGCTTAATTAAGAAATTATTAAACTCAGTGAACAAAGTATGTTGATGGTGATAATAATAATAATAATAATTAATAAAGATAAAGATTTATTTCTTGTAATAATAACAATCACTCGAGTGCTTCAAATGTCAGCTACAAAACCTATACAAGTTCTGCTTCACTTCTATCTTGTACTATGGGGTACACAATCAAGTTCAAATTTGTACAAATATGTAGTCTTGGAGACTTTAAAAGCTAGTGTACTGAGTGGCTGTAAGAAGGAGATTGAGATGCGTGACCCAAGTTCCCATACGACATACAATATATTTTTTTTTGTTTTTACTCGGAGAGCCCGTCGTAACTCCGAGTTGTCAGTAAACGAGTACGTCGGTAAGTGAGGAGAGGCTGTACTGAACCATCTTGGAAATAACACCAGAATATCACTGATACACCTTAACCACATTACAATAGTCCGGATAATTTTGTGGAACTTCTGTCTGAAGGTACCCCAGAAAGATAATATAATGGATAGTTCATTGCAGAGGATGCTGCTCTCTGTAATACCAAAGCACTATTTGTAGTAACTATTTTTGCATTTGAAATATTATATTTTACATTCAGGAATAGGTCAATTAAATTAGTGAAATTAGTTGAGGCACAGGGAGTTGGCATCATCAGTGGTTCTGTGTCTGTTGATGGTGTGTAGCAGGGATGATCAAAATAACGATTGCTTACTACACAGACACCAATGGACATTTAATGAAGTGGAACAAAATCCAGCTCATCACTTAAGGAGATACCAATGTTTAGAAGCATCCTTGACTACGGTGAAAAACAAGGTAACAGAGAAAGCAGGAAGCATTTCTATAATAAAATGTCCTAATTATTTGCTCATGTGTCCTTATGCACAACTTGCCAGAATTATATATCTGCTTTTCACCAACTTTAAAAATAAATAAAAATTCTCACATTTCTCAAATTTACAAAAAAAAAATCAATACCTGTCCGTACATTTGATAGCTAAATAAGGTTGAATACTTTTTAGAGAACAAATATAATAATATACCATAGGTTAAATCATTATATTCCACAGATGTGAGCTTCCAGTTCCTCTTAACACAATGAACATTTACTAGTGTACTCAGGGTCACAATATGTTTATTTCCCTGTTTCAACAACACCTTTCGACTTGATATAACAAATAATAAAGTCTTCTATTTTGTAAAATCTCACATGTCTCATTGTGTTGTGGTCACAAGAATTACTAATCATGACTGAACCACATCACTCCTGCTGTCTCCAATATTTATATCACCTCTCCATTTCAAGTGAAGAAGCCTGTTAAGTAGAAGCATTCTGACTGTTGCACATGCATCTTACTCATCTATATTATATACCATTAATATAATGATACTTGTTTACCAGCAAACCATGCTATCATGATACAGAGGACCTCTACAGCTTTATTGCTCAACCACTAGTTAGGAATGAAAAGAGATGGATCTGAGAAAGACCTGCTTAGTATGGGCAATTAGGCTTTCAGTATTCTTCAGTTCTTGTGTTCTTACTTCCACTAGCAGGCCCCACCTATCTGCGATTCCAACTTCCAAACGTCACCTCTTGTTCCAATATAAAAGGCTCCATTCTCGTGCCTTAGCCTCACATTAATTGAGGCTATGGAGCTGAACATTTACCAAGGCTGAAGGACTGATCACCTTATACTTACCTCTCCATTGTTTCTGCTGTTTCCACTATTTGCATCAAATCTGTATTTTGACTAAAGAAAGCTGCTAAGCAGGTGAAACATTTCAACACTAAAAACACAACTGTTGAACATGCATCTTACTCAGAGAATGTAAAGTTTATTTTTTTATAGAAGTACAAGAGACTGTTTTCTCTCATACATGAATAGTCCAACCACAATAAAGTATTCTGTGAGTCCACAGTTCAGTTCATTTTTCCCTTCCACACAGATGGAAATTGGAATTTATCCAGCCTCCATCAGCCTTAATTTTGTTTGTATAGATTGGTTCTCATACTTATAAAATAAAAGTCATTTAGTAGGGTATGTCACAATACAGCCAGGCCAGGGACTTGAAGCAGGTAGCCTACCGAGGTACTAATTGCCAAGGAAAAGTTGTGTTTACACACCTAAACAGTTGCTGGTTTGACTCAACAGTGTTTGACTGAATGAGATACCAATCATTCATAGTTGTATGCCAGTGGATCTGTCAAAGCTTTGTTTACTAGAGTAGTCTGAAATGTTCTGTAAACCAGTGAAATAATGTACTGTACAACAATGTATTCCTTAGAAGAGAACAAAACAGCACAAGATGGGAAAGAGAATATTTATGTTCAGGTTCTTAACTTTTGGTTTGCAAGAAAAAAAGATGCTGAAAAATATAGTAATACAAAGACACTTGTAGCAGAGCATGCATTAATTTATACGAAACAAAGATTTGCTCTGCTGAAAGTGTTCATGTACCACCATTTTTATATTTTGCTGGGATAGTCTAAAAAAGCAATAAAATGCAAACCAGTCAACTACTAAAAAATAGTGTTAGCTTACATCTAATTCCCATATGATAGCACCTGTTCTCCAACTGTGGTTGAGAGAAACATCTGCTAGATCGGTGTATGGATGGTCACCAAAATAAAGAACTTCTTGACCTTGCCAACCTTTCACCTGCTGTAGCTGCTGCAGATTTCCCTGGAGGAAATAAGATAAGATTAAATGCATTTATTCACATGACTCACCTTCAGAACAAAAGCCTACAGAGAAGATGCAGTGCCTACAAAAGAAATCGTCAATGCAATAGAAATTATCCACCTAATACCACTTTACATACAAAATACTAATAAAAGGGAAAATAAAATAAAGACTGAACAAACATTTTACTCTTGTAACCTAATGTTGACTCATTCCACCTTTAGCTTTTCTTTTTATATGAACCAGCCATTTCCCACCGAGGTAGGGAGACTCAAAAAATAAACACTTTCACCACTCACTCCATTGCCGACTTGCCAGAGGCATGAATATACTACTAAAAAACTATTAGGTTTTATTACTTGTTAAATACTTTGGGCATACTATCAGAGATTCTTGAAATAATCAGTCCACTGGGATCCAATTTCTTCCTCTTGCCAGAGCCAAAACAGAGGTCACCTCTTCTATACTAGCTTACAGGACTCCCATTATAATCAATTGAAACCAAAATATAAGCTGTCATACAATTAAACAGGCAAATCCAAAATGGAAAACAAGAGTGCATGAAAATTCAGCTTCCTACAGCAACATGAGCTTCCTGATGTATCAGCCTCAGTAGCATTGCCATTAGGCAATCTACTGCACGAGAAAATGACAGAACATTGAAATTTGTCAATGTCTGACAATTTATTTAGCAGGCACTGTAGTTACACATCACATCATTTAGAATACAGTGGACCCCCGGAAGTCGAATGGTCTGATTATCGGCCGGCTCGAAAATCAATCATTTTTTTCGGTCCAATTTTTGCCCGATTATCGGCCTGCGTACCAGACCTGTCCACCTGGCCCGTGCTTGCGCGCCTCGTATGCGTCGTGAGCCAGTCCAGCGTTGTTTACCTTTGAGTAAACATTACCCAAAGCGCTCATTCACACATTTAACAATAAATTTATTGTTTTTATTGGTGATTAAGTGATTGTCACTGTGAAATAAGTCACCATGGGTCCAAAGAAGCTTCCTAGTGGCACCCCTATGGTGAAGAAAGTGAGGAAAACCATCGAACTGAAGAAGGAGATAGTAGAAAAATATGAGAGTGGCGTACGTGTGGGGGGAGCTTGCAAGGATGTACAACAAAAACAAATCTACTATCACCTCTATCCTGGCAAAGAGAAAAGAACTCAAGGAAGCTGATGTTGCAAAAGGTGTAAACATGTTTGCCAAAAATAGATCAAAAACAGTGGATGATGTTGAGAAGTTGTTGGTGGTGTGGATCAACGAAAAACAGATAGCGGGTGATAGTGTTTCCATGGCGATAATTTGTGAAAAGACAAGGCAGTTGCACGCAGATCTTGTTAAGACAATGCCTAGAACCAGTGCTGATGCGAGTGATTTTAAGGCCAGCAAAGGCTAGTTTGACAGATTTAGGAAACGTATTGGCATACGCAGTGTTGCATGGTGAGGCAGCCAGTTCAGACAAATGTGCTGCTGAAAAGTTTGTGACTGAATTTAAGCGGTTTGTGGACACTGAAAAATTTGAACCCCAATAAGTGTTTATTTGTGATGAAACAGGCCTCTTTTGGAAGAAAATACCAAAGAGGACCTACATTACAGAGGAGGAAAAGGCACTGCCAGGACACAAGCCCATGAAAGACAGGCTAACTCTCATGTGTAGTAATGCTAGTGGGGATTTTAAAGTGAAGCCTTTACTCGTGTATCATTCAGAAAATCCCAGTGTGTTCAAGAAACACAATGTAAACAAGAATAATTTGTGTGTTTTGGAAGGTTAACACTAAGGCAATGGTCACGAAGGCAATTTTCCTGGAATGGTTCACTGGAGTGTTTGGCCCCAGTGTGAAAAAATACCTACAGGAAAAGAAATTGGGACTCAAGTGCCTCCTGGTACTGGACAATGCTCCTCCTCATCCTCACAACTTGGGAGACTACAGTCATCCCTCCGTTTTCGTGTATTTCAGTTTTCGTGTAGTTTTTTCGTGGAAAATTGACCGGAACCTGTCCACCAGTGCCGCGCACATACAAAGGCCGTAGGCCACCACCCACGCATCTCCCACGCACATTGTCACGCAGTCTAGCATTGTTCACGCTTGAGTGAACATCACCCCAGGAGTTTATACAAAACATTTATTAACAATTCATTATTTTTGGGCCTTGATTATTGTGTGTGACTACTAAATAAGCTACCATGGGCCCAAAGAAAGCTCCTAGTGCCACTTCTTTGGTAAAGAAAGTGAGGAACACCATAGAACTGAAGAAAGAAATAATAGAAAAATATGATAGTGGTGTATGTATTGCCGAGCTCGCCAGGATATACAAGAAAGCCCCAACAACCATCGGTTCCATTGTGTATAAGAGAAAAGCAATCACTGAAGCTAATGTTGCGAAAGGGGTGAATACAATAATGAAACAGAGATCACAAACAATAATAATAATAATAATACTTTATTAAGACATGGTACAATGATACATGGTTGGGTAGACAAGATACATAGTTATTGATGAGATGTACATGCCAAAAGCCCCTAATATGCTGTGCATTGCAGGCATTCTTAGGACTACTTAATTATAGACTACATGGTAAAAAGTTATGGTTGATAATTTATAAAATAAGTATAATTGCATATCTAAGTTATAAAGTTTGATTATAAGTTGAACATATGAATTAGTTGTAGCAATGCAACTAATTGAGTGAGGTAACAATTTAAAACATATCAATTAATTGTAGCAATGCAACTAATTGAGTGAGATAACAATTTAAAACAATTAATTGCATTGCAGTTACAGTTTACGTGGTCATTATAATGTAAATGTTATGGAAATAGTTAGCTTAGTATGTATTTTTCATAACAGGTTTTTACATTTAAGTGATTAGTCAGGTTTTTACAGTAAGTGATTATTCTACTTTGTTGAGAATGTTTGATATTGAGCACTTAGGTTTGGGTGAGAAGGTGGTTTTTTAGCATCGTTTTGAATTGGGGTAAAGGCGGGGTTTCTTTGGCAATGACAGGTACTAATGAATTCCAAATTTTCGTGCCTTTTATATGCATTGAGTTTTTACATAGTGTTAGATGGACACGGGGAACATCGAGGAGTGATCTGTGTCTAGTGTTATGTGTCCTGTTAAAATTGGTAAGGAGAAGTTCGAGTGGTGGGTTAATATTTGCATAGAGTGTTCTATGTATGTAATAGGAACAGTAAAAGGTATGGATGTCTTGTATGGTGAGTAAGTTTAGGTTTTTGAATATTGGTGGAGTATGTTGTCTGGAGTGTGAATGTGTTATTATTCTAATTGCTGCTTTTTGTTGTGTTATTAGTGGTCTGAGATGAGTTATTGATGTAGAGCTCCATGCGTAGATTCCACAGGTGAGGTAGGGGTAAATGAGTGAGTGATATAGGGTAAGGAGAGCTGGTTGTGGAACATAGTACCGTATCTTGGATAGTATTCCCACGGTTTTTGAGACTTTCTTGGAAATTTGTTGTATATGTGTCTGAAATTTGAGGCCACTGTCAAGATGGATTCCCAAGAATTTTCCCTCTGAGTTTTGTGATAGGGGACCCCTATTGTTGTTGCTGTGGATAAACCAAAAACTGCTAGTGGGTGATAGTGTTGTGCAATCCATCATATGTGAAAAAGCAAGGCAGTTGCATGCAGATCTTGTCAAGAAAATGCCTGGAACCAGTGATGTTGATGAATTTAAGGCCAGCAAAGGCTGGTTCGAAAAATTTAAGAGTCGAACTGGCATAAACAGTGTTGTAAGGCATGGTGAGGGTGCCAGTTCAGATAAACAAGGGGCTGAAAAATTTGTGCGCGACTTTAAAAAATATGTAGAGGCTGAAAATTTCAAACCCCAACAAGTGTTTAATTGTGACGAAACAGGCCTCTTTTGGAAGAAAATGCCAAGGAGGACCTACATCACGCAGGAGGAAAAGGCAATGCGAGGACACAAGCCTATGAAAGACAGGCTAACTCTCATGTTGTGTGGTAATGCTAGTGGGGATTTTAAAGTGAAGCCTTTACTGGTGTATCACTCTGAAAATCCCAGAGTGTTCAGGAACTACACTGTTGACAAGAGTAAATTGTGTGTGTTTTGGAAGTCTAATGCTAAGGCATGGGTCACTAGGTAAATTTTCCTGGAATGGTTTAATCAAGTATTTGGCCCCAGTGTGAAGAAATATCTATTGGATAATAAATTACCACTTAAGTGCCTCCTGGTAATGGACAATGCTCCTGGTCATCCTCAAGACTTGGACGACCAAATGTCTAAGGATTTCAAATTTGTAACAGTGAAGTTCTTGCCTCCTAACACCACTCCTCTCCTCCAGCCCATGGACCAGCAGGTCATTGCAAACTTTAAAAAACTGTACACCAAAGCAATGTTTCAAAGGTTTTGATGTGACCAATGACACTAAATTGACCCTAAAAAGAGTTCTGGAAGGATCACTTCGATATCTTCCATTGCATAGGCCTTATAGATAAAGCTTGGCAGGGAGTGACTTCCAGGACGATGAACTCTGCTTGGAGAAAGTTGTGGCCAGATTGTGTCCCAGAGAGGGATTTTGAAGGGTTTGGGGCTGGCCCTGAGGAGCCTGTGGAAGTTGTGGAAAGTATTGTGGCATTGGGGAATTGCATGGGGTTGGATGTGAGTGGCGAAGATGTGGAAGAGTTGGTGGAGAACCACAATGAAGATCTAACCACTGAAGAGCTGCAAGAGATTGAGCTGCAACAACAACAAAACAGATCTGAGGAAATTGCTTCAGTGGAGGAAGAGAGATGTAAGGTGCCTTCTTCAGAGATTAAGGAGATTTGTGCAATGTGGAGTAGGGTGCAATCATTTGTGGAGGAACATCACCCTGACAAAGATGTTGCAATCCGTGCTGGCTACTTTACAATGACAATTCCATGTCCCATTTTAGGGACATTTTAAAACCGCCAGACACAGAGCTCTCTGGAGAGATATTTAGTGCCACAGGTGTGCAGTGACTCTCAAGCTGGTCCTAGTGGGATTAAAAGACAAAGAAGGGAAGTGACCCCAGATGAGGACTTGGTACCTAGAGTCCTTATGGAGGGGGATTCCCCTTCCAAAAATTAGGGTCTCTACCCTCTCCCCTCCTTTCTCTCTTCCATCCAGCAACATCAGTCTTAAGTAAGGGTAAGTGCCACATCCATTTCATTCATTTGTGCATGTAAATCTATCTTTAAGGCCCCCCCAAAAAGTTTTTTCCAAACTTCTGGGTTTCTGGAACGGATTAATTGAATTTCAATTATTTCTTATGGGGAAAATGGTTTCAGTTTTCGTGTGTTTCAGTTTTAGTGCCTCCCTCAGGAACGGATTAAACACGAAAACGGAGGGATGACTGTATTTGTCTGAGGACTTCAATTTCATCACAGTGAAGTTCTTGCCTCCTAACACCACTCTTCTCATCCAGCCCATGGACCAGCAGGTCATTTCTAACTTCAAAAAACTGTACACAAAAAGCAGTGTTTCAAAAGTGCTTTGAAGTGACCTCGGACACTGAGTTGACCCTAAGAGAGTTCTGGAAAGATCACTTCAGTATCCTCCATTGCATAAGCCTTATAGGCAAGACTTGGGAGGGAGTGACTTCCAGGACTTTGAACTCTGTCTGGAGACAATTGTGGCCAGATTGTGTGCAACAGAGGGATTTTGAAGGGTTTGAGGCTGACCCTGACGACCCTGTGCCTGTTGTGGAAAGTAATGTGGCATTTGGCAAGTCCCTGGGGTTGGAGGTGAGTGGCGAGGATGTGGAAGAGTTGGTGCAGGACCACAGGGTAGAGCTAACCACTGAAGAGCTGCAAGAGCTTCATCTCCAACAGCATCAGACCACAGTAGAGGAAATTGATTCACAGGAGGAGGAAGATGGACAGGGTGAGGTGCCTTCTTCAAAGATTAAGGAAATTTGTTTTATGTGGAATAAGGTGCAGACATTTGTTGAAAAACACCACCCTGTGCAAGCAGAAATAAGCCATCTCTGCAACAAGTTCAGTGACAGAGCCATATTGCACTTCAGGAACATGTTAAAGAGGCGCCAGAAACAATGGACTCTTTGACAGTTATTTTGTGCGACAGGGTCTAGTCACTCTCAAACTGGTCCTAGTGGCATTAAAAGACCAATAAGGGAAGTAACCCCAGAGAGGGCTTTAATACCTGAAGTCCTTATGGAGGGGGATTTCCCTTCCAAAAACTAAGCCCTCACCCTCTCCTCCTCCCTATCTTCCAGATGCCAGCAAGTCTCTTCAATAAAAGGTAAGTAAATGTTATTTATTATTATGTTATTTATTATTTATTACTATTTGTTATTATGTGTTATTATGTTTTGTTATTATGTGTTTTGTGTATGTAAAACTATAGTTATTCTCTATAAAATTTATTTTTTGTGAATATTTTTGGGTGTCTGGAACGAATTAATTGTATTTACATTATTTCTTATGGGACGTAAGGGTTCAGAAATCAGCCAGTTCGATTTTAGGCCTTGCTCCTGGAACAGATAAAGGCTGATTTTAGGGGGTCCACTGTATCACTAACTATAAAGCCATTTACAGTTAATGCAATATACTAATCGAATAATAAAAAAAATAATTATAACTTTTCATATGATTTACCCAAATAATACTTATTAATTTAATCCACAAATGATGTTAAGTACATGTATATACAGTGGTACCCTGAGTTTTAGTCATAATTCGTTCCAGAAGGCTGTTCGAGTGCCGTTACCGAACGAATTTGTTCCCATAAGGAATAATGTAAATTAGATTAGTCCATTTCAAACCCCCAAAAATACACTTACAAAAGCATTTACAATAATACACTTACATAACTGTTCGAGGTGGGAGCTGTACGAAACTCAGGGTACCACTGTACTACATATACTATATGCCTAGGTAGTAGGTTGGTAGACAACAACCAAACAGGGAGGTACTACCATCCTGCCAAGCGAGTGTAAAACAGAAACCTGTAATTGTTTTACATGATGGTAGGATTGCTAGTCTCTCTTTCAAATTCAAATTGATATATTTCTCTGTAAAAATTACAATGTGTGTTTTACATTTTAAGGACTAAGGACTATAATTACAAAGATGGCCATTAGCATGCCTAGCATGCCTTGGCATGCTAGACATTTCGGGCAGACTTAATACTAGGTTTGCTCCAATATTGGAGTAAATCAGGCAAATCACAAACACGCGGGATAACAAGTACAGTGGACCCTCGGTTAACGAAAAAACTTCATCCCAGAAGCCTGCTCAAGTGCCATTACCAAACGAATTTACGTCCTTAAGAAATAATGTCACGTAGGTTAGTCTATTTCAGACCCCCAAAAATACACTTCCACATGCACTTAAAATATTTTACTTACATAGTTGTACGATTTCCGGGGTATTCGTTAACCGAGGGTCCACTGTACGTATATCCTGCTACTTCTACTTACACTTAGGCCACACTACACAATGTTCACATATATTTACATACCAATCTGGGTTCTCTTCTATTTTCTTAACCCTCTGAGGGTCCAGAGGCCAAATCTCAGAGAGACAGCAAGGGTCCAAGAATTAACAAAAAAAAAAAAAAAAAAAAAAAAAAAAAAAACATAGAATTAAAGATAATATTTTTCTAGACGTAATAATAAAAAAAATTCTGATCAGTACTTTCCAACATATAGAGGCGTGAAGTTGACCCTCAATGACCGGGTGGCGGCGACATCAGCAACTTCCGTATAGCTGCATTTATTATTTTACTTTTTGTTACTTTTTTATTTTCATTTTTTTTTTCCAGTAACGTTTGTGGCCTGTGAGACCAATACAGTGGACCCCCGAGTTTCGTAAGGTTCTTATTTCGTAAACATTGTGAAAGTTAAAAGAAAGTTAAAAGTGAACATAGATAAGAGTAAGGTGATGAGGGTATCAAACGATTTAAATAAAGAAAAATTGGATATCACATTGGAGAGAGGGATTATGGAAGAAGTAAATGTTTTCAGATATTTGGGAGTTGATGTGTCAGCGGATGGGTTTATGAAGGATGAGGTTAACCATAGAATTGATGAAGGAAAAAAGGCGAGTGGTGCATTGAGGTATCTGTGGAGACAAAAAACGTTATCCATGGAGGCAAAGAAGGGAATGTACGAAAGTATAGTGGTACCAACACTCTTATATGGGTGTGAAGCATGGGTTGCAAATGCTGCAGCGAGGAGGAGGCTGGAGGCAGTGGAGATGTCCTGTCTAAGGGCAATGTGTGGTGTAAATATTATGCAGAAAATTCGGAATGTGGAAATTAGGAGAAGGTGTGGAGTTACTAAAAGTATTTGTCAGAGGGCTGAAGAGGGGTTGTTGAGGTGGTTTGGTCATTTAGAGAGAATGTATCAAAGTAGAATGACTTGGAGAGCGTATAAATCTGTAGGAGAAGGAAGGCGGGGTAGGGGTCGTCCTAGAAAAGGTTGGAGGGAAGGGGTAAAGGAGGTTTTGTGGGCGAGGGGCTTGGACTTCCAGCAAGCATGTGTGAGCGTGTTAGATAGGAGTGAATGGAGACGAATGGTTTTTGGGACATGACGATCTGTTGGTGTGTGAGCAGGGTAACAGTTTGTGAAGGGATTCAGGGAAACCAGTTAATTGATTCAGTTGGACTTGAGTCCTGGAAATGGGAAGTACAATGCCTGCACTTTAAAGGAGGGGTCTGAGATAGTGACAGCTGGGAGGGACTATTCTCAGCTGTCGTATCTGAGCTTCTCTGCAAAGACAGTGATTATGTATGAGTGTGGTGAAAGTGTTGAATGATGATGATGATGAAAGTATTTTCTATTTTCTTTTTGGGGATTTTCTTTCTTTTTGGGTCACCCTGCCTCGGTGGGAGACCGCCGACTTGTTGAAAAAAAAAAAATCGTGTTTCGTAAGCTTTTTTTGATTTCGAGAATCGTAAAATGGCTCGTGTTTCCTAACGTATTAGACCTGTCCGCCTGCTCCGCGCCTGCGCGGGACGCCGCCAGTGAAGCGTTGTTTACCATTGAGAGAACATTACCTAGTGCGCTCTTTCAAACATTCACACTACATTTGGTGTTTTTTTTGGTGGTGTAGTGACTGTCGCTGTGAAATAAGTCACCATGGGTCCAAAGAAGCTTCCTAGTGGCACCCCTGTGGTAAAGAAAGTGAGGAACACCATCGAACTGAAGAAAGAGATTATAGAAAATTATGAGAGTGGTGTACATCTGAGTGATCTTGCCAAGATGTACAACAAAACCCCTTCTACTATCAGCTCTATCCTGGCAAAGAGAAATGAGATCAATGAAGCTAATGTTGCAAAAGGGGTTGATATGTTAACGAAAAATAGATCGAAAACAGTGGATGAGGTTGAGAAGTTGTTGTTGGTATGGATCCATGAAAAACAGAGAGCGGGTGATAGTATTTCCATGGCGATAATTTGTGAAAAGGCAAGGAAGTTGCAAGCAGATCTTGTCAAGACAATGCCTGGAACAAGTGGTGAGGCAAGTGATTTTAAAGCCAGCAAAGACTGGTTTGAGAGGTTTAAGAAACGTAGGGGCATACACAGTGTTGTGAGACATTGTGAGGCAGCCAGCTCAGACAAACGTGCAGCTGAAAAATTTGTGCATGAATTCCAGGGGTTCGTAGAGGCTGAACAATTC
>WNWK01029695.1:0-24162 GCA_009830355.1 Cherax destructor
GCACAGAGAAAGGGTGTCGTGTGACACAGAAGAGAAGGCGTGTCGGGTGACACCGGGGCGTGTCATGACACAGAGAACGGGTGTCAGGGACCCCGTGAGAAGGCGTGCCATAAGACAAAGAAGTATCATGACAAGGTGTGGTAGTGTCCTGCGTGACACTAGAAGATGGTAGCGACTTGACACTACACCGAATACTCGATTTTGCTTGTGACTTTTATCTTGTACTGTGGTTTTGTGTAAATAGGTTTTTACACAGATTATTAGATTATGTTTTTATTCAGATTATATGCTTTTATATTAATAATATATATTTAATATAATAAAAATCTGAAAAATGAGATTTTACTCAGTATCCCAAACAGTCGTTTAATTACAAATGCATCTTTATTTGTAATATATATATATATATATATATATATATATATATATATATATATATATATATATATATAGTATATAGGATGGGTGGTAGGAGAAGTGGAATATTCAAATGGCTTCGGGAAGAAATCCAAATATTCTTCCTTGAAGCCTTTTATCCACTTCTCCGAGGCTATGGGTCCCACAATTTGTACCAGAGGTGGACCCCATTATATATATATATATATATATATATATATATATATATATATATATATATATATATATATATTATATATATTATATATATATTTTATATATATATATATATATATATATATATATATATATTATATATATATATATATATATATATATATATATATATATATATATATATATATATATATATATATATATATATGCAAAAAGATCACAGTAAACAGGTGATATCAAAATATGCAAGACAACCTTGATAATGTGAGTAGTCACGAAAGCGCTTGGAATTCTTCTATTTTTCATAGTGGTTGTCTTGCATATATATATATATATATATATATATATATATATATATATATATATATATATATATATATATATATATGTGTGTGTGTATGTGTGTGTGTGTGTGTATCGTGCGAATATATGTTTAGTTAGTTAGTTCAGACTCTCAGGTAAGGACCCACTAGGGGCGAGGGGAAGTGGGGACAGAAGAATAGCCGGTGAGAGGAAGAACTGAAGTAGAAGAGAAAGAGTCAGGACTAAACCCAACAGTCTAACTACTTATGCCGAATATATAAAACGCGATTTTGGCTTAAATAGAAACGAACTTCTTGCCGAATAGGGCAAGCAAAAATTTGTATGCAATAATTTCAGAAAAATCATTATTAACCTAACGTAAAAAATATATATCATTTTGTTTGTTTATTATTAAATTATTGTAAACTTATATAAAATATATTTAGCTGATTAGGCTAAATTAAATTGCGCTTTTATAATAATTTTAGGTAAGTTTCCTAAGGTTCTTTTGGTACAAAATCATTAATTTTTATATTAATATAAATGAAAAATATGTCTTTAAAAGGATTTAATTTTAAGTGAGTTCTTGCTAATTGACTAGTTTTACCTATTCGGCACGACATTATATATATATATATATATATATATATATTTTTATTAACACATCGGCCGATTCCCACCAAGGCAGGGTGGCCCGAAAAGGAAAAACTTTCGTCATCATTCACTCCATCACTGTCTTGCCAGAGGGTGCTTTACACTACAGTTATAAAACTGCAACATTAACACCCCTCCTTCAGAGTGCAGACACTGTACTT
Source organism: Cherax destructor (assembly GCA_009830355.1). Classification (NCBI taxonomy): domain Eukaryota; kingdom Metazoa; phylum Arthropoda; class Malacostraca; order Decapoda; family Parastacidae; genus Cherax; species Cherax destructor. Next base: position 1,692 of record WNWK01029695.1, read on the forward strand.
CCCATCTCCAGGACTCAAGTCCGTCCTGCCGGTTTCCTGAATCTCTTCATAAATGTTACTTTACTCACACTCCAACAGCACGTCAAGTATTAAAACCATTTGTCTCCATTCACTCCTATCAAATACGCACACATGCTTGCTTGAAATCCAAGCCCTGCACACAAAACCTCTTTTACCCTCCCTCCAACCTTTCCTAGGCCGACCCTAACCCGCCTTCCCTCCACTACATATTTATACACTCTCGAGGTCATTCTGTTTCGTTCCATTCTCTCTACATGTCACAACCACCTCAACAACCCCTCCTCAGCCCTCTGGATAATAGTTTTGGTAATCCCGCACCTCCTCCTAATTTCCAAACTCCGAATTCTCTGCATTATATTCACACCACACTTTGACCTCAGACATGACATCTCCACTGCCTCCAGCCTTCTCCTCGTTGCAACATTCATCACCCATGCTTCACACCCATACAAGAGTGTTGGTATAACTATACTCTCATACATTCCCCTCTTAACTTCCATGGACAAAGATATATATATATATATATATATATATATATATATATATATATATATATATATATATATATATGTATATATATATATATATATATATATATATATATATATATATATATATATATATATATATATATATATATATGTCGTGCTGATTAAGTAAAACTGGTCAATTAGCAAGAACTCATTTAAAATTAAGTCCTTTCTAAAATTTCTCTTATACGTTTAAAGATATTTTTTTCATTTATGTTAATGAAAAAATTTATAATTTTGTACCAAGAGAAACTTTGAAAACCTACCTAACCTTATTACAAGAAGCGCAATTTAATTTAGCCTAACCCAACTAAATATATTTTAGATACGTTAACTTTAATTTAATAATAAACAAACACAATGAAATATATTTTTTCGTTAGGTTCAGAATGATTTTTGCTAAATTATTGCATACACAAAATTTCACTTGTCTTATATGGCAAGGTGAGCGTTGCTATTTAAGCCAAAATCGCAAGTTTTACCTAATCGGCACGACATATATATATATATATATATATATATATATATATATATATATATATATATATATATATATATATATATATATATGCAAAAGATCACAGTAAACAGGTGATATCAAAATATGAAGAAAACCACTATGAAAAATAGAAGAATTCTTCTATTTTTTCATAGTGGTTTTCTTGCATATATATATATATATATATATATATATATATATATATATATATATATATATATATATATATATATATATGTCGTGCCGATTAGGTAAAACTGGTCAATTAGCAAGAACTCATCTAAAATTAAGTCCTTTCTAAAATTTTCTCTTATACGTTTAAAGATATATTTTTTCATTTATGTTAATGTAAGAATTTATAATTTTGTACCAAGAGAAACTTTGAAAACCTACCTAACCTTATTACAACAAGCGCAATTTAATTTAGCCTAACCCAACTAAATATATTTTAGATACGTTAACATTAATTTAATAATAAACAAACACAATGGAATATATTTTTTCGTTATGTTCAGAATGATTTTGGTGAAATTATTGCATACACAAATTTTCACTTGTCTTATATAGCAAGGTGAGCGTTACTATTTAACCTATAAATATATATATATATATATATATATATATATATATATATATATATATATATATATATATATATATACATATATATATATATATATATATATATATATATATATATATATATATATTAAAAACCACGGGGAGTAGAATGATAGCTCTAGGCCTTTCGTGTTGCAATCAACACATCATCAGGAGCTTGCAAAGTTTGAGAAAAAGGAGGATGTCCGAGCTAATGCGTTCCCAGAGGGCGTATTCACTCCAGTGAACATCCTCCTTTTTTCTCCAACTTTGCAAGCTTCTGATGATGTGTTGATTGCAACACGAAAGGCCTAGAGCTATCATTCTACTCCCCCCGTGGTTGTTTTGCATCCTGTATCGCTTGTTTTGCGATATTTGCATCACATTGGAGAGAAGGATTATGGAGGAAGTAAATGTTTTCAGATATTTGGGAGTTGACGTGTCAGCGGATGGGTTTATGAAGGATGAGGTTAACCATAGAATTGATGAAGGAAAAAAGGTGAGTGGTGCGTTGAGGTATCTGTGGAGACAAAAAACGTTATCCATGGAGGCAAAGAAGGGAATGTACGAAAGTATAGTGGTACCAACACTCTTATATGGGTGTGGAGCATGGGTTGCAAATGCTGCAGCGAGGAGGAGGCTGGAGGCAGTGGAGATGTCCTGTCTAAGGGCAATATATGGTGTAAATATGCAGAAAATTCGGAATGTGGAAATTAGGAGAAGGTGTGGAGTTACTAAAAGTATTTGTCAGATGGCTGAAGAGGGGTTGTTGAGGTGGTTTGGTCATTTAGAGAGAATGGATCAAAGTAGAATGACTTGGTGAGCGTATAAATCTGTAGGGGAAGGAAGGCGGGGTAGGGGTCGTCCTAGAAAAGGTTGGAGGGAGGGGGTAAAGGAGGTTTTGTGGGCGAGGGGCTTGGACTTCCAGCAAGCATGTGTGAGCGTGTTAGATAGGAGTGAATGGAAACGAATGGTTTTTGGGACCTGACGAGCTGTTGGAGTGTGAGCAGGGTAACATTTTGTGAAGGGATTCAGGGAAACCAGTTAATTGATTTAGTTGGACTTGAGTCCTGGAAATGGGAAGTACAATGCCTGCACTTTAAAGGAGGGGTCTGGGATAGTGACAGCTGGGAGGGACTATTCTCAGCTGTCGTATCTGAGCTCCTCTGCAAAGACAGTGATTATGTATGAGTGAGGTGAAAGTGTTGAATGATGATGAAAGTATTTTCTTTTTGGGGATTTTCTTTCTTTTTGGGTCACCCTGCCTCGGTGGGAGACGGCCGACTTGTTGAAAAAAAAAAATATATATATATATATATATATGTCGTGCCTAATAGGTAAAACTGGGCAATTAGCAAGAACTCATGTTAAATTTAATCCTTTCTAAAATTTTCTCTGATGCGTTTGAAGATATATTTTTTCCATTTATGTTAATGTAAAAAAATATAATTTTGCACCAAAAGAATCATAGAAAACTTACCTAACCTTATTATAATAAGCGCAATTTAATTTAGCCTAATCCATCTAAATATATTTTAGATACGTTTACAATAATTTAATAATAAACAAACACAATGAACTATTTTTTTCGATAGGTTCAGAATGATATTTGCGAAATTATTGCATACACAAATTTTCATTTGTCTTATATGGCAAGATGAGCGTTGCTTATATTATTAAAATCAATATATATATATATATATATATATATATATATTGCTACCAACAGATATAATCTGTTTTACTTCAAGAAGTCTGCTAAACAGGCGAAGCGATAACTTACCTAAGATTTCCAATTGCTGCTTGTGTGTCTATATCAACTGCAACATTGTGCTTCTTACCTCTCGCATCAACTGCATCAACTTGACGGCTAAGCTTTGTACCTTCTTGCTGTTGCTTATTGATCTAACTCATGTTGTGTGTAGCGTGTTCAACGATTCTTTGTTATGCTTCCTGAATGTTAACCTGTAGTTAGGTATCATTACGTTAGAATTTTATCACCTAAGGATACTCAAATTTGAACAGTTCGCACAAGCCGTAATTGAAAAGCTTTATAGAAAGTAACTTCATAACTGTTGAAAAAAATGCAATGTTCCCGTCAGTGTGAGGAGGCGCCTAAGGCCACGAACTTTGCGTCGAGGTGAGAAAGAAACTAAAGGTTATTGCTGTGTTAGAAACGAGGTGAGGAGCTTTAGACAATGTCATTTGTTTACGTCAAGGCAAGAAGAAACATATGGCCAACTATTTTGCTTCAAAGTTATTAGAAACGTAAGGTTAACTGCTTTGTATCAAGGTGAGAAGGAACCTCAGGTCTCCTGCAGTGTTTGCGTCGAGGTGAGAAGGAACCTAAGGCGAACTGCGGTGTTTGCGTCAAGAACTGCAATATTTTATGTTTAGGTGATGAGGAACCTAAGTCCACCTGCAGTGTTTGTGTCGACGCGAGAAGGAACCCAAGGCCAAACTGCCAGTCAAATCACTGCATCTTCGCAACTTATAATTTGCTTCAATTGTACATGGCATCTCCCACTGGCTGTGGTCGCTGCAAGGCCAGTCTGAGGGCTGTAAGGTTATAATTACCACAGTATTACAGCGAGGTGGGCTCACCGCACGCTAAACTATATCCTCATGTTGTAACTATCTAGAATTTTGTGTATTTGTTAGTACCGTTGCGTCGAAGCATTGGATCGAGGTAAGCAGAGAGGTGTCCCGTCAGCATATACCCCTGTGACATACCTTTGTGACATACCTTTGTGTCATACTTGTAACATTACTATGCGACGTACCTCTGGGGTTATTAATGTGCAAGAGGAGTCGTAGGGTACAATGCTAAGACTAAATTGGATTAAGTTTATGGAGATATTTTCGAGGCTCATCAATAAACCAAGAAGGTCTACAGTTTATATATATATATATATATATATATATATATATATATGTGTGTGTGTGTGTGTGTGTGTGTGTGTGTGTACGTGTGTGTACGTGTGTGTGTGTGTAATATGTCTGTGTTCTAAGTGTAAACAAAACACTTTAGTGTCCATAAGTATTGTAAATCAGTGTGAAGACCATTAACAACCAGCAAGCGTGGAGGGGGGAACCTCATTATACCTAAGTACCTGTAGGCTGTTCTAATTAGTACTTGCTTTGACACTCGTGGCAGCGTCATTAGTCTCTTGATACTTTTGAAGAAAAGTTGTCCACTATTCGAAGACTTTCAATTGAGGCACTCTTGTAATGAAAACTTCTGAAGAGTCTTCAAATCCGTAAGCAAGGATACAGGAGAGAGAAATCTACACCATTCCAACGATATTAGAACGGACAGGTTCCATCTGCGCGTCATTCCCAGCTGCTGGTGATAACGGTAGCTAGGCAAACTTATTGAAAAGTGATGACGGGTTAACCCTGGCCTCCTAAACCACGACCATTTATGGAGTGCTAACCTTACCACTTAAACCACGACAATTCATGGACTGCTAACCTTACCACCTAAACCACGACCACTGATAGAATGCTAACCTTACCACCTAATTCACGACCACTGATGGAGTTCTAACCTTTCCTCTTAAACCACGACTATTGATGAAGTGCTAGTCCTTACCTCTTAAACTACGACCAGTGAAGTGCTGACAATTACCACGACAAAAATTACTTTCCATTCAGCTTCAGGTGATAGCTAAGGAATATCATTACACATTTACAAAATCGTAATGAATTCATCTTTATTACGCAGTGTTGTAAAAAATATGTGTATAAAAAACGCTCCATATATGTCAGTTTACAGGATTTGTTCTGAAACCAGACGCGTATTAGTTCTGAAGAGTAGCCAGGACGGGACAGGAGCAGGTGTGGTGTTTTTTTGAGTCAGTACGAGAGCGTTGGCTGGAGTAAGACTTCATGATTTGGTGTTTGTGTAAGTGGAAGGTTATTTTATTGGTTTTGGTGTTCTCATGTTTACCTGTAAGGCCCTAGTGTGCAGGGGCCTGTGTTGTGAAGAGTACTCGTAGAGTGTTTTTGCCTGCAGGCTTAGAGGCCGACAGAAGGGTAAATGTCATAGCCCCGCTGTTTGTATACATTTAAACTACTAGTAGTAGTTTGCTAGTGAGTAATATTTAGAAGGTGGTCTAAAATGTGTGTTTAGTAAAAGTGTACTGGTGTTTGGTGATTTTTGTATGTAGTAGGTAGGTTGTATGTGGTATATATATATATATATATATATATATATATATATATATATATATATATATATATGTCGTGCCGATTAGGTAAAACTGGTCAATTAGCAAGAACTCATTTAAAATCAAGTCCTTTCTAAAATTTCTCTTATACGTTTAAAGATATATTTTTTCATTTATGTTAATGTAAGAATTTATAATTTTGAACCAAGAGAAACTTTGAAAACCTACCTAACCTTATTACAACAAGCGCAATTTAATTTAGCCTAACCCAACTAAATATATTTTAGATACGCTAACATTAATTTAATAATAAACAAACACAATGAAATATATTTTTCGTTATGTTCAGAATGATTTTGGAAATTATTGCATACACAAATTTTCACTTGTCTCATATGGCAAGGTGAGCGTTGCTATTTAAGCCAAAATCGCAAGTTTTACCTAATCGGCACGACATATATATATATATATATATATATATATATATATATATATGTCGTGATTAGAAAATCGATTTTGAATAAACTTACCTGCCATATAAGACAGTGAAATTTGTGTTATCATATCTGAATAACGAAAAATATATCATTGTGTTTTAATAATTATTAACATCTAAAATATGTATATGTTAGCTTATTGCTGTAGTGTAGTAGTTTAGTTTTTGGTAAAATAATTCTACATTAACATAAATAAAATATATCTTTAACGTAAAGAAAATTTTAGAAAGAACTAATTTAGATGAGTTCTATGACCAGTTTTAACCACATATATATATGTCTCGATTAGGTAAAACTGGTCAATTAGCAAGAACTCATCTAAAATTAAGTCCATTCTAAAATTTTCTCTACACGTTTAAAGACATATTTTTTTTCATTTATGTTAATGTAAGAATATATAATTTTGTACCAAGAGAAACTTTGAAAACCTACCTAACCTTATTACAACAAGCGCAATTTAATTTAGCCTAACCCAACTAAATATATTTTAGATACGTTAACATTAATTTAATAATAAACAAACACAATGAAATATATTTTTTTCGTTATGTTCAGAATGATTTTGGCGAAATTATTGCATACACAAATTTTCACTTGTCTTATATGGCAAGGTGAGCGTTGCTATTTAAGCCAAAATGGCAAGTTTTACCTAATCGGCACGACATATATATATATATGTATGTATGTATATATATGTGTGTGTGTGTGTGTATTGTATAGGTGAGTTTTTTGTGCCCTTCCTCATAATAAAATAAGTATTGACCATTCAATTAATGCTTCAAAATTTATGTGAAGGAACAAGCTTGGACCTAGGTTGGTTTATGTAGTTTAATATTTCAAATGCCCCTAGACTAGGCAGGTTGTTAATCCCTAGAAGCCAGGACATTTATTTACATTATGCAGTAAACTGCGTAACATGGGGGCCTGTAACATGGGGGCCTGTCCGGGAGAATTATTAAATTTAGATAGTTCACATTTGAAACCTGGAGAGTCAGTATTTAAAGAAAGGATTATAGGAATGTTTTAACAAAGAGTAGTGAATGGTACCTACTGGCTTTACTCTAAATTTTTCTTAGTGTGCGATTTGCAGTGAGACCATCGGGCACATTATCAGAGAATAATGAATGAGGTCCCTGACGAAAACGAAACCTGCACACCCGATCAGAAAAACACACCTCACCTGCTGCTCTTCAGGATTAATACACGTCCTGTTTCAGAACAATTCCTGTAAACTGACATTGTATATGAAGCGTTTTTTATACACATATTTTTTTCAACACTGCGTAATAATCCTAGAAAACTTCATCTTAAAATTGAGCAATGAGAGTGCTTGGTGGTCTTGGGTGTTCCATAATGCAACAAGGGAAGATCCCTTCTTTCTTATAGTGGGTTGAAAGTCTTCCATCACGTCTTATTATGTGATCTTTATATTTTTAAGAGGTAAAGGACTCTGTCATATGTCCAAAAGGCATACACCTGAAAATATTTTCATATATTCCCTGACAAACAAAATAAGGAGCAAGAGTAGCATCAACTTTGCCTCATTCATTATTCTCTGATGATGTGCCCGATGGTCTCATTGCAAATCGCACACTAAGAAAAATTTAGAGTAAAACCAGTCACAAGAACTGCTGAAAGATTCGCCTCATATTTGTCATGGAAATTTCTTAAAAAGTTGTTTAATGTATTTAATATTTTCATATCTGTAAAGGCAGTGATGTCGGGAACTCAATGAAAATGAGCTAAGAGTTTTGGCCATCCTAACTCTTGAATACTGCGACATAAACGGCATAGCAGGGGATTGACAAATGCAAGACTGTCGGTCCGGTCCCCAGTACTCCTTGCTTACCTGAAACTGAAAAGAAACTTTTATGGAGGAAATGAAACTAGAATGCAGCGAATTCCTATATTAACAACAACGTTTCACTCACACAGTGGTTTTATGAAGCTAATTGATAGAAACATTGTCGTTAATGAAGGTATCTACTGCATCTAAGTGTCACTCAGGTGCACTTGGTAGTGTTCCCATGCACTCTGACCACACCCACACCCATATAACTCGATATTTATTAAAATTTAAAAAAGAAACACTATCGCATTTCTTAAATACCGTATGGAAACGAAATCTGGACAGAGGAGTATCCCACAGTCCTACTTCACAGAGGTGACAGCAAAGCAATTGCAATACCTCTATACCGGTAGCACTGACTATCTTATTATCAAAATCTTTGAAAAAAGATCTAAGAAGCAAATTGTTAAATGTATGAAATTATAGTTGCACAAACGAAGGCAACATACTCGTAGGTGTAGAGCAGGTCGCTCCTGCCTCACACATTTGCTGGACCATTACGACGTGGTCTTGGACGCACAGGAAGATAAACAAAATGCAAATGTTGTATAAACAGACTTTGCAAAAGTCTTCGACAAGTGTGATCATGTAGTTATTAATAGCATATAAAATTCATGCATAAGGAATAACCGAAAAAGGGTTCATACGGGTTTAAATTTTCTAACAAATTGGACACAAAGAATAATAGTTAACAAATTAAAATAAAAAACTACCACAGAGAGAAGCTGTGTTCTTCAAGCATAGTAGTCGCCACAATTATCTTTTTAATTCTTATGTCCGACAGAGCCATAAGTAATAACATTGTATCATCCTTTGCAGATGACACTATTTTTTTATGAGTGGCATCCATCTAGGACAGAAAATCTGCTACCTAATATAAACCAGGATTTCCAGTGGGCCATATATATATATATCCAGGACTTGAGTCCTGGAGTTGAGATGGGAAGTACAGTGCTGGCACTCTGAAGGAGGGGTGTTAATATTGCAGTCTTATAACTGTAGTGTATCTGGCAAGACAGTGATGGAGTGAATGATGATGAAAGTTTTTTTCTTTTTCGGGCCACCCTGCCTTTGTGGGAATCGGCCGATGTGTTAATAAAATATATATATATATATATATATATATATATATATATATATATATATATATGTGTGTGTGTGTGTGTGTGTGTGTGTGTGTGTGTGTGTGTGTGTGTGTGTGTACAAATAAGGTCACAGTAAACATGATATCACAATTTGCAGAATAACTACTGTGAAAAAATAGTAGAATTCCAATCGCTTTCGTGATTTTTCACATTATCAAGGAACTATAAAAATAAAGGGTTAACAGGAAGGCAAATAAGGACGAGACTACACCTCCCGGCCACCTCAACAACACCTGACTTTTTATGATGATGTAGGTAGGTAGTCAGTGATCCGTGAAACACACCTTATATTCTACCCAAAATTTTTAATTTATCTAGTGTATCTTAAATTCTTCCCAAATTTTATTAATTATAAAACCAATTTGTATAACCCGAAAGCAATATTCATATTATTTTCAAAAGTATTTTTTTATGAAACTTGATTCTGTTATATTCTTTTCGACTATGGACTTGCTAGATACAACATTCTCAGTCTTTTGAAAATCAATTCGATGGTTAAAATCTCTCTCATGAATAAACAGAGCATTAGAATCTCGTCCACTTCTAATGCTATATTTATGTTGCTTTAATCTTAGTTCAAGACTTTTACCACTTTGACAGCAATAAACTTTATCACATATTTTACAAGGACTCTTGTAGACACAACCGTCAGTATTTCTGGGGAATTTTTTTATCCAAAGCTTTTTTAACTATCGAGATTTTTAAATACAACTTTGATATTAAAATTCTTAAGCAGAGAAGGCATATCAACCAAGTTTTCATGGTAAGGGAGGACCAACATATTTTTAGTTGAATAAGGTTGGTTGTCTCTTTTTGAATTGTAGGTGTTTCTAGTAATTTTAAAAGATTTATCAATTAAGTTGGCAGGTGGCGAGGTGTAGTCTCGTTATTATATATATATATATATATATATATATATATATATATATATATATATATATATATATATATATATATATATATATATATATATATATATATATAATCGAGACTACACTCATGAGGTAGTATATATATATATATATATATATATATATATATATATATATATATATATATATATATATATATATATATATATATATATATATATATATATATATATATATATATATATAAACGAATCGGCCGTATCCCACTGAGGAAGGGTGACCTAATAAGAAAAACGAAAGTTTCTCTTTTTAAATTTAGTAATGTAAACAGGAGGAAGGGTCACTAGTCCCTTGCTCCCGGCATTTTAGTCAGGAGCATCACTCACTCCATCACTGTCTTGCCAGAAGCGTACCGATACTACAGTTCAGAAACTGCAACACATCTCCACCCTTCCTTTAGAGTGCAGACACTGTCGGTTCACCATCACTGCATTCCACCATTACACTCCATCACGCCATCACAATCACTGCATAACTCTACCACAGAACTACCACAATCAGTCCAATCCCACCATCACAATAACTCCCCCCTCCATAACAATCCATCAGTCATTCCCCGCCATCACAATCACTTCGCCACCTCACGATAATCACTCTACCCTACCATCACAACATACCAACCCTATTACAATCACGTCACCCTTCACAATCATTCCATCACCACCACCACTACCCGATCATCACAATTACTTCATCATCACACCAACCATCACAATCACTCCATCATCATCACTCCAGCAACATCACCATCACGCCACTATCCCATCATCATAATCACTGCAGCATCATCACCACATCGCACAGCCTCTCTGGTTTGCTCAACACAAGGTCGACAGAAGAATAAACAACATTTTATGAACTCGTCTGAGCACGAGTCTCATACTCGCTGGAACCACCACAATATTTTTATCCTGGCCTTAAAGGGACCAGCTCTGAGTGTTGATTAAAGGGACCAGCTCTGAGTGTTTATTAAAGGGACCAGCTCTGAGTGTTGATTAAAGGGACCAGCTCTGAGTGTTGATTAAAGGGACCAGCTCTGAGTGTTGATTAAAGGGACCAGCTCTGAGTGTTGATTAAAGGACCAGCTCTGAGTGTTGATTAAAGGGACCAGCTCTGAGTGTTGATTAAAGGGACCAGCTCTGAGTGTTGATTAAAGGGACCAGCTCTGAGTGTTGATTAAAGGGACCAGCTCTGAGTGTTGATTAAAGGGACCAGCTCTGAGTGTTGATTAAAGGGACCAGCTCTGAGTGTTGATTAAAGGGACCAGCTGTAAGTGTTGATTAAAGGGACAAGCTCTGAGTGTTGATTAAAGGGACCAGCTCTGAGTGTTGATTAAAGGGACCAGCTCTGAGTGTTGATTAAAGGGACCAGCTCTGAGTGTTGATTAAAGGGACCAGCTCTGAGTGTTGATTAAAGGGACCAGCTCTGAGTGTTGATTAAAGGGACCAGCTCTGAGTGTTGCTTAAAGGGACCAGCTGTAAGTGTTATTTAAAGGAACCAGCTCTGACTTATTTAAAGGGATCAGCTCTGAGTGTTATTTAAAGGGATCAGCTCTGAGTGTTATTTAAAGGGATCAGCTTTGAGTGTTATTTAAAGGGACCAGCAGTTGCAGTTCCGGCACCATTGTTTAAAGGAACCAGTTCCAGTACCTCTACCTAAAGGTATCTGCTCCAGTTCCGTTATTTAAATGGAGTAACTCCAGTTCCATTATTTAAATGGAATAACTCCAGTACCATTATTTAAATGAAGTAACTCCAGTACCATTATTTAAATGGAGTATCTCCAGTACCATTTTTAAAAGGCCTATCTCCAGATACCATTTTTAAAAGGCCCATCTCCAGATACCATTTTTAAAAGGCCCATCTCCAGATACCATTAATTAAAAGTAATGATCCCATTAACGTAAGCAAATAGTTGATGTCAACAGATTACTTAGAGATTGTCTATAATTTTGCTGCTTGAAAGAAGCAGGTTTAACGTTGGCCACTGAAGCATTCTTCATCCTCAAGATGTTTTAATTAAGCTGACTCTTTATTATATTTATAATTAAGACACCAGCATCTCACTGGTTATTTGAAAGATTTATAGTTGTGAAGCTGGTGATGGTGACGTAGTGTGTGTGTGTCTGTCTGTCTGTGTGTAATAAACGATTTCGAATTGAAGGTCGTACTTTATATGCACACACACACACAACACACACACACATACATACATACATATATATATATATATATATATATATATATATATATATATATATATATATATATATATATATATATGTATGTGTGTGTGTGTGTGTGCATATAAAGTACGACCTATAATATATATATATATATATATATATATATATATATATATATATATATATATATATATATATATATATATATATATTAGGTAAAACTTGCGATTTTGGCTTAAATAGGAACGCTCACCTTGCCATATAAGACAAGTGAAAATTTGTGTATGCAATAATTTCGCCAAATTCATTCTGAACATAACGAAAAAATATATTTCATTGTGTTTGTTTATTATTAAATTAATGTTAACGTATCTAAAATATATTTAGTTGGGTTAGGCTAAATTAAATTGCGCTTGTTGTAATAAGGTTAGGTAGGTTTTCAAAGTTTCTCTCGGTACTAAATTATAAATTCTTACATAAACATAAATGAAAAAATATATCTTTAAACGTATAATAGAAAATTTTAGAAAGGACTTAATTTTAGATGAGTTCTTGCTAATTGACCAGTTCTACCTAATCGGCATGACATATATATATATATATATATATATATATATATATATATATATATATATATATATATATATATATATATATATATATATATATTTTCAACAAGTCGGCCGTCTCCCACCGAGGCAGGGTGACCCAAAAAGAAAGAAAATCCCCAAAAAGAAAATACTTTCATCATCATTCAACACTTTCACCACACTCATACATAATCACCGTCTTTGCTAAGGCGCTTAGATACGACAGCTGAGAATAGTCCCTCCCAGCTGTCACTATCCCAGACACCTCCTTTAAAGTGCAGTCATTGTACTTCCCATTTCCAGGACTCAAGTCCAACTAAATCAATTAACTGGTTTCCCTGAATCATTTCACAAAATGTTACCCTGCTCACACTCCAACAGCTCGTCAGGTCCCAAAAACCATTCGTCTCCATTCACTCCTATCTAACACGCTCACACATGCTTGCTGGAAGTCCAAGCCCCTCGCCCACAAAACCTCCTTTACTCCTAATTTCTGTCTGTGACTCGATAAAGCCCACTGCGTGGGCGAAACGTTGTCAATAAAGGATCACATTATACTGCTTATGTGTTTATTTTTCCACCTCCTTTACCCCCTCCCTCCAACCTTTTCTAGGACGACCCCTACCCCGCCTTCCTTCCCCTACAGATTTATACGCTCTCCAAGTCATTCTACTTTGATCCATTCTCTCTAAATGACCAAACCACCTCAACAACCCCTCTCCAGCCCTCTGACAAATACGTTTAGTAACTCCACACCTTCTCCTAATTTCCACATTCCGAATTTTCTGCATAATATTTACACCACACATTGCCCTTAGACAGGACATCTCCACTGCCTCCAGCCTCCTCCTCGCTGCAGCATTTGCAACCCATACTTCACACCCATATAAGAGTGTTGGTACCACTATACTTTCGTACATTCCCTTCTTTGCCTCCATGGATAACGTTTTTTGTCTCCACAGATACCTCAACGCACCACTCACCTTTTTTCCTTCATCAATTCTATGGTTAACCTCATCCTTCATAAACCCATCCGCTGACACGTCAACTCCCAAATATCTGAAAACATTTACTTCTTCCATAATCCCTCTCTCCAATCTGATATCCAATTTTTCTTTATTTAAATCGTTTGATACCCTCATCACCTTACTCTTATCTATGTTCACTTTCAACTTTCTACCTTTACACACCCTCCCAAACTCGTCCACTAACCTTTGCAACTTTTCTTTAGAATCTCCCATAAGCACAGTATCATCAGCAAAAAGTAACTGTGTCAACTCCCATTTTGCATTTAATTCCCCATAATTTAATTCCAAACCTCTCCCCAACACCCTAGCATTTACTTCTTTTACAACCCCATCTATAAATATATTAAACAACCATGGTGACATTACACATCCCTGTCTAAGACCTAATTTTACCGGGAAGTAATCTCCCTCTCTCCTACACACCCTAACCTGAGCCTCACTATCCTCATAAAAACTGTTTACAGCCTTCAGTAACTTACTACCTATTCCATACACTTGCAACATTTGCCACTTTGCTCCCCTATCCACTCTATCATATGCCTTTTCTAAATCCATAAGAACATAAGAAAGGAGGAACACTGCAGCAGGCCTGTTGGCCCATACTAGGCAGGTCCTTCACAATCCGTCCCACTAACAGAATATTTGCTCAACCCAATTTTCAATGCTACCCAAGAAATAAGCTTTGACAATTCTACCCACTCATGCGCGAGTCCCACTCAAATCCAACCCCTCTCACTCATGAATTTATCCAACCTAAATTTGAAACTACCCAAGGTCCTAGCTTCAATAACCCTACTAGGCAGACTGTTCCACTCATCAACTACCCTATTTCCAAACCAATACTTTCCTATATCCTTTCTAAATCTAAACTTATCTAACTTGAATCCATTATTGCGGGTTCTCTCTTGGAGAGATATCCTCAAGACCTTATTTATATCCCCTTTGTTAATACCCATTTTCCACTTGTATACCTCGATCATGTCTCCCTCATTCTACGTCTTACAAGTGAATGTAATTTTAGGGTCTTCAATCTTTCTTCGTAAGGAAGATTTCTAATGCTATGTATTAATTTAGTCATTCTACGCTGAATGTTTTCTAACGAATTTATGTCCATTCTGTAATATGGAGACCAGAACTGAGCTGCGTAATCTAGGTGAGGCCTTACTAATGATGTATAAAGCTGTAATATAACCTCTGGACTTCTGTTGCTAACACTTCTTGATATAAATCCCAGTAATCTATTTGCCTTATTACGTACGCTTAGGCATTGCTGTCTTGGTTTAAGGTTGCTGCTTACCATCACCCCAAGTCCTTCTCGCACTGTATGGCTAAGTTCTACGTTATTTAACTTATAAGTGCTTGGTTATGGACACTCCTGAGCTTCAGAACCTTGCATTTATCTACATTGAACTGCATCTGCCACTTTTCTGACCACGAATTAAGTTTGTCTAAATCTTCCTGAAGTTCTATGCCATCTATGTTTGAATCAATTATCCTACCTATCTTCGTGTCGTCGGCGAATTTGCTCATATCACTAGTAATTCCTCATCAAGGTCATTGATATATATTATAAATAACAATGGGCCTAAGACTGATCCCTGTGGAACACCACTTGTTACAAGTCCCCATTCGGATTTAACCCCATTTATGCACACTCTCTGCTTCCTATTGGTGAGCCATGACTCGATCCATGACAGCACTTTTCCCCAATGCCATGAGCTGCCACTTTTTAACAGTCTCTGGTGCGGTACTCTATCAAAAGCCTTACTAAAGTCTAAATAAACAATATCGAATTCTTTATCGTGATCAACAGCCTCAAAAGCTTTACTGAAGAAGGTTAATAAATTAGATAGGCAGGAACGGCCCTCGTGAATCCATGCTGGGTATCATTAATCAAATTATGGTTATCTAGATGGCTTCTAATAATATCAGCTATAATTGACTCTAGTAATTTGCCTACAATTGAGGTCAGGCTTATTGGGCGGTAGTTTGACGGTAGTGACTTGTCCCCTGCTTTAAAAATAGGAATTACATTAGCCATCTTCCACATATCAGACACTACACCTGTTTGAAGAGATAAATTAAAAATGCTTAGATATTGGTTCACAGAGTTCCATTTTGATTCCTTAAGAACCCTTGCAAAGCTCATCAGACCCGATTTATTTTGTTTCAGTCGGTCCGCTTTTCATAATCATTTAGTAGTGACTATGATATTACATAATTTATCTTCTTTTGGGCCCTGTAAAATTTATTTACTGGATATTATTAATGTCTTCCGTGTGAAAACCGAGAGAAAATAATTATTAAAAATAGGCAATATCAAACAGATAGACCGTTTGAAGCAAATAAATCGCCAGGCCCTGATGAGCTTTTTTTCAAGGGTTCTTAAGGAATGCAAAATAGAACTCTGTGAACCCTTAACTAACATTTTTAACCTATCTCTTCAAACAGGTGTAGTGCCGGATACGTGGAAGATGGCTAATGTAATTCCTATTTTTAAAGCAGGGGACAAGTCGTTACCATCAAATTACCGCCCAATAAGTCTAACATCAATTGTAGGCAAATTACTAGAGTCGATTATAGCTGATAACATAAGAAGCCATCTCGATAGGCATAATTTGATTAATGATACTCAGCATGGATTCACCAGGGCCGTTCCTGCCTAACTAATTTGTTAACTTTTTTCAGTGGGGCTTTTGAGGCAGTTGATAATGATAAAGAATTCGATATCGTTTATTTGGATTTTAGTAAGGCTTTTGATAGAGTACCACATCAGAGACTGTTAAAGAAAGTGGCTGCTCATGGCATTGGGGAAAAGTGTTGTCATGTATCGAGTCATGGCTCACCAATAGGAAGCAGAGAGGTGTATAACTGGAGAGTTCAATCGGAGTGGAGGATCTGTAACAAGTGGCGTTCCTCAGGGATCGGTTTTGGGCCCGTTGTTGTTTATAATATATATAAATGACCTTGACGAGGGAATTTCTAGTGATATGAGCAAATTCGCTGATGACACGAAGATAGGTAGGATAATCGATTCAGACGTAGATGTCAGTGAACTACAGGAGGATTTAGACAAACTCAATTCCTGGTCAGAAAATGGCAGATGCAGTTCAATGTAGATAAATGCAAAGTTCTAAAGCTCGGGAGTGTCCATAACCCAAGCACTTATAAGTTAAATAACGTAGAACTTAGCCATACAGATTGGAGAAGGACTTGGGGGTGATGGTAAGCAGCAACCTTAAACCAAGACAGCAATGCCTAAGCGTACGTAATAAGGCAAATAGATTACTGGGATTTATATCAAGAAGTGTTAGCAACAGAAGTCCAGAGTTATATTACAGCTTTATACATCATTAGTAAGGCCTCACCTAGATTACGCAGCTCAGTTCTGGTCTCCATATTACAGAATGGACATAAATTCGTTAGAAAACATTCAGCGTAGAATGACTAAATTAATACATAGCATTAGAAATCTTCCTTACGAAGAAAGATTGAAGACCCTTAAATTACATTCACTTGTAAGACGTAGAATGAGGGAGACATGATCGAGGTATACAAGTGGAAAATGGGTATTAACAAAGGGGATATAACAGGTCTTGAGGGTATCTCTCCAAGAGAGAACCCGCAATAATGGATTCAAGTTAGATAAGTTTAGATTTAGAAAGGATATAGGAAAGTATTGGTTTGGAAATAGGGTAGTTGATGAGTGGAACAGTCTGCCTAGTAGGTTATTGAAGCAAGGACCTTGGGTAGTTTTAAATTTAGGTTGATAAATTCATGAGTGAAAGGGGTTGGATTTGAGTGGGAATTGCACATGAGTAAAAAAAATTATCAAAGCTTATTTCTGGGTAGCATTGAAAATATTCTGTTAGTGGGATGGAATGTGAAGGACCTGCCTAGAATGGGCCAACAGGCCTGCTGCAGTGTTCCTCCTTTCTTATGTTCTTATGTTCTTATTATACGGGATAAATGTTCTTTGGGCAGCCTGTATAGTGTTAAGAAACTGTCATATTGATACCTCTCTTCTTCACCCCAGTCCACAGTTGATAAGTGTTCTCTAAGTCCATTATAATCTGCTAAGCGAAAATCTGGGACCATTACTGAATTATCCCTACTATCATACATCCATTCAATGCTAAAGGTAATTGACTTGTGGTCGCTTGAGCCGAGTTCCTCTGTAATTTCGAAATTATTAACAAAGGTTTCCTTGCTTGCCAGAACCAAGTCAAGTAGGTTATTTCCTTGTAGGTTCTGTTACAAACTGCTTCAAAAAGCAATCCTGAACTACTTCTAAAAAGTCGTTAGATTCTAAATTCCCTGTCATGAAATTCCAATCAATCTGACTAAAGTTAAAGTCCCCTAGAATTACTACGTTATCGTGTCTTGTGGCCTTAACAATTTCCTCCCAAAGTAGTCTCCTTGTTCCCTATCTAAGTTTGGAGGACGGTAAATCACGCCTAAAATCAATTTTTCACACCCTCTGAAAATTCTATCCAGACAGACTCTGTATGTGTTATTTCAGACTTTATACCTGTTTTTATGCAACAATTTAAATGATCACGGACATAGAGTGCCACCCCACCCCACTTCCCGATACTTCTGTCTACTTGGAACAATTTAAAACCCTGAATGTGACATTCGGCAGGCAAGTCCCGATTTTTCATATTAAACCATGTCTCAGTTATTGCAAAAACATCAATATTACCCGTACTTGCAACTAATCTCAACTCGTCCATCTTATTCCTAGCACTACGACTATTGGTGTAATATATATTTAATAATATTGGTAGAATTACCGACAAATGTTATAGGACAAATGTAACTAGTGAATTTATGGACAACGTTGCTTCCAGGAGCTTTCGCCGTTACGGCTTGAGAAAGCTCCTGGAGAGCGAAACGTTGCCACAATAAAATGTCACATTAGTTGCATTTGTGTCCTTTTACTTAAAATATATATTTAGAGACCCTCCTTTCTCTTTACCCTTCCTGCTCATCTCTGTTTTTCCACTATACCTATTACTGTCCTTGTCATCTAGTGTCACTAGCTTTCCACTATCCACCTTATTCTGCCTATTACTAGTTCTACAACATTTTTTCTAAGACCTCATTCCGAGTATCCACCTCCACATCCACCACCATCAAGGACATTACCAGTAACAGACAGGAAAAGCTTCAATCCACGGCAGGGGTATACACAATCCCTTGCAATGGCTGCAGCAAATTATACGTTGGCGAAACATCCAGAGACCTACAAACACGCATTTCAGAACACCAGTACGCAGGCAGATCTGACGACTCAAGAAATGCCTGTGTTCAACACCGAAATTTACACAACCATTTAATCAACTACAGAAACGCAAGACTCATCGCCAGAGAAGACAACACGCAATACCGAAGAATCCTAGAATCATCACTCGTCTGTATATCCAACAACTTCAACCAAACAACGGCTTCTACAACATAGCTGAACCTATTGCCAAGAAACTTCTTCAACGCTATCCCACCTAGAACTCAAGAATGGTACACTGCAGGTCCTTTAAGTCACACAATGTTTTTAACTATCACACTACTTTTAAGACTGTGACATGCAGCTTTCTCCACCTGACCCAGCATTCTCCACCTGACTGTACCCTATATATATCTCCATGTTGCTCATTTTCCAGGTAGATCTGTCGTGACTTCGATAAAGCCACTGCGTGGGCGAAACGTTGTCAATAAAGGATCACATTATACTGCTTATGTGTTTATTTTTCCAACTCATAGCATAAGGAAGATAACACATAATCCTTGAATAAAAGCAGGACTTATCACGATAGTAACAACAGATCACTCGATCAAACACAACCCCATGGAGACATGATCGAGGTATACAAGTGGAAAATGGGTATTAACAAAGGGATATAAATAAGGTCTTGAGGGTATCTCTCCAAGAGAGAACCCGATAATGGATTCAAGTTAGATAAGTTTAGATTTAGAAAGGATATAGGAAAGTATTGGTTTGGAAATAGGGTAGTTGATGAGTGGAACAGTCTGCCTAGTAGGGTTATTGAAGCAAGGACCTTGGGTAGTTTTAAATTTAGGTTGGATAAATTCATGAGTGAAAGGGGTTGGATTTGAGTGGGAATTGCACATGAGTAAATAAAATTATCAAAGCTTATTTCTTGGGTAGCATTGAAAATTAGGTTGAACAAATATTCTGTTAGTGGGATGGAATGTGAAGGAACTGCCTAGTATGGGCAACAGGCCTGCTGCAGTGTTCCTCTTTCTTATGTTCTTATGTTCTTAAAACCCAACACAATTAACATAAGAACATAAGAATGGAGGAACACTGCAGAAGGCCTACTGGCCCATACAAGGCAGGTCCTTATCAAAAACACCACTACCTAAGAATTTACTCCCGTACTCACGACACCAATCAAACCCAGCCCCTCCCACTCATATATTTGTCCAATCTCTTTTTAAAGCCACATAAGGTCCTAGCCTCTATCACCCTACTCGGAAGATTGTTCCACGCATCTACAACTCTGTTCGAAAACCAGTACTTGCCTATGTCCTTTCTAAATCTAAATTTATCCAATTTAAATCCGTTATTTCTGGTTCTTACTTGGTTCGATATCCTCAGTATTTTATTAATATCTCCTATGTTTATGCCCATCATCCACTTGTACACCTCGATGATATCTCCCCTCATTCTACGTCTCTCCAGAGAGTGGAGATTCAACGCTCAAAGTCTATCTTTATACGGGAGATTTCTTATACAGTAAATAAGAACATAATAATGGAGGAACACTGCAGAAGGCCTACTGGCCAATACGAGGCAGGTCCTTATCAAAACCACCACTACCTAAGAATTTATTCCCGTACTCACGACACAAATCAAACCCAGCCCCTCCCACTCATATATTTGTCCAATCTCTTTTTAAAGCCACCCAAGGTCCTAGCCTCTATCACAGTACTCGGAAGATTGTTCCACGCATCTACAACTCTGTTCGAAAACCAGTACTTGCCTATGTCCTTTCTAAATCTAAATTTATCCAATTTAAATCCGTTATTTCTCGTTCTTACTTGGTTCGATATCCTCAGTATTTTATTAATATCTCCTTTGTTTATGCCCATCATCCACTTGTACACCTCGATGATATCTCCCCTCATTCTACGTCTCTCCAGAGAGTGGAGATTCAACGCTCTAAGTCTATCTTCATACGGGAGATTTCTTATACTGTAAATCATTTTAGTCATTCTTCTTTGTATGTTCTCCAATGAATCTATATCCATCCTGTAGTAAGGAGACCAAAACTGAGCTGCATAATCCAAATGAGGTCTCACTAGTGATGTATAGAGCTGTAAAATAACTTTTGGACTTCTGTTGCTTATACTTCTTGGATGGAAATAAATGGTATAAAATACCGACACAATGGAAAAATAAACACATAAGCAGTAAATAAATCCTAGTAATCTGTTAGCCTTATTGCGCACACTTAGGCACTGTTGTCTTGGCTTTAGATTCCTGCTTACCATGACTCCCAAGTCTTTTTCACATTCTGTATGATCAAGCTCTACTTCACCTAGTTTATAAATTCGAGGGATATTTTCATTACCAAGGACTAGTACCTTACACTTGTCCACATTGAACTTCATCTGCCACTTTTGAGACCAAGACATTAATTTGTCCAAATCCTCCTGGAGTTCACTGGTATCCTCCTCAGAATGAATCATACGGCCTATTTTTGTATCATCAGCAAATTTACTCATGTCACTTGCAATTCCTTCATCAAGGTCATTTATGTAAATTATGAACAACAATGGGCCTAAAACTGATCCTTGTGGAACGCCACTAGTGACTAATCCCCATTCAGATTTGACCCCATTAATGGAAACTCTCTGCTTTCTATTGGTAAGCCATGCCTCTATCCATGCTAGAACTTTACCTCCTATACCATGAGCTGCCACCTTTCTTAAGAGTCTCTTGTGAGAACATAAGAACATAAGAATGGAGGAACACTGCAGAAGGCCTACTGGCCAATACAAGGCAGGTCCTTATCAAAACCACCACTACCTAAGAATTTACTCCTGTACTCACGACACTAATCAAACCCAGCCCCTCCCACTCATATATTTGTCCAATCTCTTTTTAAAGCCACCCAAGGTCCTAGCCTCTATCACCCTACTCGGAAGATTGTTCCACGCATCTACAACTCTGTTCGAAAACCAGTACTTGCCTATGTCCTTTCTAAATCTAAATTTATCCAATTTAAATCCGGTATTTCTGGTTCTTACTTGGTTCGATATCCTCAGAATTTTATTAATATCTCCTTTGTTTATGCCCATCATCCACTTGTACACCTCGATGATATCTCCTCATTCTACGTCTCTCCAGAGAGTGGAGATTCAATGCTCTAAGTCTATCTTCATACGGGAGATTT